>JAMKQA010005101.1:0-53310 GCA_024699735.1 Posidonia australis | reverse complement strand
TTAGTGTTATATTTAGTAAGTGGGTTAATGAATCTTGTATGTTATATAGATCATATTCCTCATAACCCACTATACATATATGTAATACTCCTCTCTAATGACAATATCTAATCTATTTCAACACAACATGCTACTAGAGCAAGGTTACAAATCCTAGCAACCACAAGAAGCAACAGCCAGCTACTGGCGATCTTTCAGGCCGTCGTCCGCCAGATTCCGGGGAGCCAGTCCATGGAAAACACCCCTTGCCGCCACCGACAGCACCAGAGCTCCTGATTTCCAGTGCATGTAAACCTTCCATCCACCGGATAGACCATCAAGGGTCACCTCTGGCCCATCCTATCCCTCTTCTACCGCCGGTTGGCCTGAACAGCCCTTCCCACCGCCATTTCTAAAGCAACTCAATGGTTTTTACGGCCATTGTTGGTCGTCCATGTTGCAACTCAATGGTTTTTACGGACAATAAGTATATATTATAAGTTTAGTGATTTTTAAGGCATTTTCTAATCCATATTGGCCTTTTTTACCCTACAAATCAGTTTTTTTCTTAACAAATCAGACCTGGCCCATATCTTTTCCATAACATATTCTTGTGATTCATTGCTCAAAGGGCTTGTCGCAACAATAATCAAGCTGACAAGAAAGAATTATCTATTATGGTCTCAAGCTTTCGAGACATTCCATAGCGGCCACCAAAAAATGCAACACATGACACATCCTCCACCTAATGTTAAACATGTGGCTTATGAGAATTGACTTGCTGATGACTGCGTAGTTATTTATTGGATGGTGAATAGTATGGATGAAGGTGTTGCTCGCTCAGTCATGATGTTAAAGCTTGTAAAAAGATTTAGGATACTCTTCATAGTACATATGGAAATGAGAAGAATATTGCCAAAATTTGTGAGATCTATGAGCAATTATTCACATATAAGCAGTGAGACCAATCCGTACAGTATTTTTATAGTACTTTGAGATCTTTGTGAGATGAGTTGGAAGAATATCAACATTTTATTGCAAATATTTTCAAGATGGAGTACAGAGAAGAGTTAGCAATGGTGATCTTCCTAGCCAGTTTACAAACTGATATTGCCAGTCGTAATAGAGGATAGACTATCGGTGTTGACTCTATTCCCACTCTCTAATCGACCTTCTCACAAGTTCTATGTGTTTCTATTGGTTCTTCGACTTCCTATGTTGTTTTAGATTAGACGACAATGACAGCATCCACGAGAGAACTCGACACCCAAGATACTCATGGACATGGATGTGGTTGTAACAGTTGAAAGTGTCACCATTGTGATTGTAGCAACCACACTGCCGACAAATGCTGAGACAAATTTGAACAACCTCCTTTAATACATCTTGCATAATCAGAGTTGCCTATCATATATTCCCCATCATTAGGATTCTCATCTCAGACTGTGATCATTTCCTAGGCCAAGTATAACCCATTCCTTCATATGCGAGCCATTTAGTCTACTACAACTACCTCCCATGTTACCACGATAGGTACACATACTTTACTTATTTCCCGAGATAGTGAATGGATTATAGACTCAAAAACCACCTCCTACATGACAAGTACTTGAGATCTTTTCACCCATCTTTCCTAGTTCTCGAACATCAATTTTGTTTCTATAACAAAATTGAGTAGGTAGAGATGGAGTAGTTCATGCTTCTTCTCAAATCATCCATGAAAAAGTTCTTTTTATTTCTAATTTACCTGTAAATTTACTTTTCATCAATGCAATCACCAAATAGTTATATTATTTTGTAATTTTCTATTCTTTCCATTGTACCTTCTAAGATTTGCAGACGGAAAAGAAGATTGATTTGAACCGTGAGTAAGGCTATGATGTGTACCCATTGGTTTGCGATGACTAACTATTGCAGCTAAAGGATGAACTCTTCCTTGTTATGACAATGTCATTTAGGACATTCATCCCTTCGACGCCATCAACAGGCTATTCCATGGGTATCTTTAAAATCATTTGTAAGTTGGGTAAGAACCATCAATCTACTAATAAACGTTAGTCCTTAACATCCAGTCAGAGTTATTTTGATTTAGTTTATTGTGATATTTGAGGACCTACCTATAATTTGTCTGTTTTTGGCTATAGGTATTACATTGTTTTCGTTGATGACTCCTCTCGTGTGTCTTAAGTGTACCTTTTGAAGGATAGACAACATGTGTTTGATGTTATTAAATTTTTTTTGCTAAAATTATAAATCAGTTTTCTCTCGTGTGTCTTAAGTGTACCTTTTGAAGAATAGACAACATGTGTTTGATGTTATTAAAATTTTTTTGCTAAAATTATAAATCAGTTTTCTAACTTACCCTAGATATTTCGTATTGACAATGTATTAGAATTTTTACAAACTAATTTTCAAGGTTACTATTCCTCCGAGAGAATCTTGCATCAAACCTCATGTGCACATACTTCTCAACAAAATGATATAAGTAAACACAAGCATCGCTACATTTTGGGTGTGACACATATCATTGTGGTTGAGAAGCATGTTCTTAAGTATTTGTGGTCTAATGTAGTTGTGAAGAGAAAAAGAAGACTGTTTCATTAGAGGACTTAAGTTACATATAAATAGGAGATTATGGTATACTTGGGTAAATAGATATCCATTAACCCACTATCTAGAGTAACCTAAGTAATATAGATACAACTTTAACACTACCCCTCAAGTTGGAGCATATACATCGAGTAAGCCTAGCTTGGTACTTAAGGAGTTAAACACACTACAATTCAAGCCCTTAGTAAAGATATCAGCCAACTGCTCAGATGAACACGTATGTGGAGTAGAGATAGTTCCTTTTAACACCATATCTCTCACAAAGTGGCAGTTCACCTCAATGTGTTTGGTGCGCTCATGGAAAGTGGGATTGTTGGCAATGAAGATAGCGGCCTGGTTGTCGCAGAACATCGGCATGGGTGTCTTTGGTGCAAATCCCAACTCAGAAGGAAGGACTGGACCCACACCATCACGCATGCAGTCTGTGCCATCGATCTATATTCTGCCTTTGCATTGGAATGAGATACCACATTTTGCTTCTTGCTCCTCCATGTAACCAGATTCCCTCCTACATATGTACAAAAATCGGAAGTAGACTTCCGATCCCCTCTGTCTCCGGCATAGCTTGAATCTGAGTATGCCATCACATTGACATGACCATTTTTACCATAGATCAAATCCTTTCCTGGAGAACTTTTTACATAGGCAAGAACTCACAGGGCTCCATTCCAGTGTACTTCCCTTGGCTCATGCATAAACTGGCTAAGAAGACCCACAGCATATGAAACATCTGGCCGAGTCACAGTCAAGTAAATGAGTTTGCCGATCAATCTCCTATACTGACCTGGATCTTTTAATGGTTCAGAATGGGTATCCCCAAACAATGATGACTGATCAACAGGTGTGCTATGTGGTTTGCATCCCAAGAGACCTGTTTCCTGATGGAGATCAAGAACATACTTTATTTGAGATAGCATAATTCACCCTTTTGCATAAGTGAACTCGATCAAGAAAGTACCTTGATTTTCCCAGATCCTTGATTGCAAAGTGAGCTGTCAAATGATCTTTTACCTCCTTGATGCCGTCTTGATCACTGCCTGTCACCAGAATATCATCTACATAGACCACAAGAATCACACACCCCTACGCAGATTGCCTGTAGAAGACTGAGTGATCTACAACACATTGTCGGAATTCCGCTTGCATCACAACTTTGCCAGTGGGGGGGTGAAAGCACCGGTATCCTCGTTGAGTTCTGGAGTATCCCACAAATACACACTTAATGGCCCAAGAAGATAGTTTGTCAAGGCCAGGAGAAAGATCCTGGACAAAAGCTGTACACCCAAAAACTCAGGGAGGCAAAGAAAACAGACTAGTATCTTGCTGAAGACGTGTAATAGGAATTTCTCCCCCAAGAGGAGCGGAGGGCATCCTGTTAATGAGATATGTCGCGGTAAGAATCGCATCAGACCACAGATATTTGGGTACCTTCATGTGAAACATAATGGTGCGAGCAACATTAAGAAGGTGCCTGTGTTTTCTTTCTGCCACTCCATTTTGCTGAGAGGTGTGAGGACAGGTAGTCTGATGCAGAATACCAAGAGAGGTACAAAAGGAGTGGACTCTGTGCTGAACAAATTCCAGGGCATTATCAGTACGTAAACATTTGATAATAGCTCCAAACTGATTTTTTTTTTCTGAAACAAAAGATTTGAGTACATCAAATATAGAACCACGACCGTTCAACAGATATACCCACGACACTCTGGAAAAATCATCAATAAACGAAACATAATAACGATGACGTGATACAGACCCAACTCTAAAGGGACCTCAGATATCACAATGCACTAATGCAAACAAGGTGGAACTAGACACTAGACGCAACGACTTGAAGGAAGCACGATGATGCTTTCCCAATTGACACGACTCACAATCAAAAGGTGACACAGTTACCTATGGCAAAGCCTGCTGAAGACGGCGGTGAGAAGGATGGTCCAAACGGTAATGCCACAAAGAAGACGGCTCAGAAGTAGAAGCAACAGACGCTAGTCCTTGAGGGATTTCATAACGGACCAGCATGTACACGCCATTTCCACGTTCATGGCCCAAACCAATCCTCTTCTCCGTCTGCAAATCCTGAAAGGTACAATGGAAAGGAAAAAAGGTCACACTACAACAAAGCTGTTTGGTAATAGCACGGATGGACAAAAGATTTACAGGAAAGGTAGGAACATAAAGGACTTTATCAAGATGCAGTTGGGAAGAGACTTGCACAGCCCATTCTCCAGATACTAAACAAGACCTACCATCAGTAATTGCAACAGATTTAATGTCAGATAATTGGGACAAACGGTGAAACAAATGTTTTGCACCTAACATATGGGAAGATGCTCCAAAATCAATTATCCAAGAGGATTCCCTGGATGCCAAGAAAGCAGTAGCACCTGCAGAAGCGGAATAGGAGGCAGTCGCTGTGGAATCAGTGGCCTGAAGCTGTAGAAACCTGTCATAATCCGCCTGTGAGATGGTAACAGTCTGCTCCACACTGGTGGACTGAGCTAGAATAGAGGTAGTAGTGACATGTGCAGACGAGGAGGACGGACGGCCATGTAAATCCCAACATCTTTCAATGCAATGTCCAGACTTGCCACAATGTGTACACTTGGGACGACCACCACCATCAGAGTGGCCCCGACTACGGGAGCCACCACGACCACGTCCTCTAATGACAGCTAAGGCAGAGGACTCAGAAAATGGGGAGGAGGCCGTCGTAGAAACTCGGAGGACCTTACCAAAAGTTGTCTGGAGGTCAAGTAGAGTATCGACAACTAATACTTGACCACGGACCTGAGAACTAATGTCAGGGTTGAGGGCAGTGAGAAACACGACCACTGCTAGCTTTTCACGGTACCTGCTCTGACGAGTGATGTCAGGTGTCAAGGGCTCATGGATCTCCAATTCTTCCAGAAGAGCCCGTAGAGTAGTAAACAGATCTTGGACTACAGCTTTGTACCATGTGGAGAAAAAGAAGACTGTTTCATTAGAGGACTTAAGTTACATATAAATATGAGATTATGGTATACCTGGGTAAATGGATATCCATTAACCGACTATCTAGAGTAACCTAAGCAATATAGATACAACTCTAACAGTAGTGCTTACTATCGTATAATTAATTAATCGTATACCTTGTACTCCTCTTGAGAGGAGATTCTTCTCAAAAGATTGCGCCCCAATCAAGAATTATTTGTCCTTCCACCTAAAGTGTTTGGTTGTGTTACCTATATTTAAAATTACATACCTAAGCTTGATAAACTTGCTCTTTAGACCCTGAAATGTGTCTTTGTAGGATACTCCTGAACTCAACAAGAATATTAGTGTTTTTACCCACCTACGTGTCGTATTATTTTTGCTGATGTCACTTTCCTTGAATCCAAAACCTTTTTTGAGGCTACAAAATCTATTCCTATTGTCGAATTTGTTCCTCCTCCTTCACATGTTCATGTTACTCCAACAGAACAAGATGACTTTATCCAAGTAGAACAACAAGTATCAAAACACAAGCAAGTGTATCATTGCCACAAATGGCCATTTGACCTTTATTCAGCAAAGGCCACTCCAACATCAACGTCTGCGGATCCTAATCACTCTGACCTTCCTATAGCTATACATAAAGGTAGTCGTTCCACTATAGTTCATCCTCTATCTACTGTTATTACTTATGATAACCTTCACCCTTCTTTTTGCCAGTTTACCCTGTCTATTTCTGCCAAGTTTATTACCAAACACTACCAAGAAATCATTCAAATTTCTCATTGAAAATCTACCATGACTAAAGAAATACAAACATTGGTATCCCAAGGTACATAGGAACTTGTGACTCATCCTAAAGGAACAAGGGTAGTCGATTGTCGATGGGTGTTCATAATCAAACATAAGGCAGATAACTCTGTTGAGCACTACAAAATTCGTTTGAAGGTACAGACTTTACACAAACTTACAGCGTTGACTATGTAGAGGCATTTTCTCATGTGACACGTCTCAATTTCATCCGAGTTCTCTTATCTCTGCTATCAATCAATTTTGGTCTTTGCATCAATTAGATGTAAAAAACACATTTTAATATGGAGATTTGCCTGAACAGATCTACGTGGAACAATCTCCTGAATTTGTTTCTCTGGGAAGAATCAAGTCAGTTTACTTCGAAAGGCAATATATAAACTGTAGCATAGCACAAGAATATGATTTCAAAAATTTAAACAAGTTACGTTGGACAAAGGTTTTAGATAATGCATTGTTAATCATTTAGTTTTCATCAAGTCAAGTATAACAGGCTACATTTTCTTGGTAGTCTATGTAGACGATATCCTCTTAACAGGCAATGATACTACAAAGATTGCAGAGACAACGGAGCATTTGTCTACATACTTTGTCACCAAGGATATGAACAAACCCAAATATTTCCTTGAGATTGAATTTACATATAACAAAGACAAAATGACTCTATCTCAAAGGAAATATGCTCTAAATATACTGTATGATACAAGACTCCTAAAGTGCAAACCAGAGTACGCATATAGAGCAGAACCCATCTTTTTAGGATAAGTTATCGATGCTATTGTAGGAACCTGACAAGTATAGACGTTTGATAGGTAAGTTGATCTATTCACTATCACCTAGCTTGATGTCTCATTTGCAGTAGGACTTTTGAGTCAATTTATGCATGAACGTAGATAAATGCATTGACAAAGAGCTTTACGTGTACTCGCCTACAATAAGAGCACACCTGGAAAAGACTTAATTTACAGGAAATATAGACACATACAAGTTAAGTCTATTCAGATTCTTGCTATACAGGTGATCGGGGAAAGACTAGATTTACAGGAAATATGAACACTTACAAATTAAAGTCTATTCAGATTCTTACTATACAAGTGATCGGAGAGATAGAAAATCTACAACAGGTTATTGTACCTATGTAGGTGATAACTTGGTCACTTGAAGAAGCAAAAAGCAAAATGTCGTTTCACGATTTAATATAGAAACGGAATACAAAGCTATGCCTTAGGCAGGTTGCGAGAAAATGTGACTTCGATCCTACCGACAGAACTTGGGGCTCATGTTGATCTTCCTATGACAATACATTGTGACAACTAAACAATAATATTCATTGCTAACAATCCTAATTTTCATGAGAAAAACATATAAAGGTAGATTATCATTACATCAGCGATATATTGCTATCTAGAAGCATTAACACTCCTTACACTCAATCTTCCAAACAGTTAGTGGATATCTTTACAAAGAGACTGAGTGTTGAGATCTTTGATAGATTACGTAACAAGCTGAGTATGTAATACTTTAATTGCTTCAGCTTGAGGAAGAGCGTTAGTGTTATATTTAGTGTGTTAATGGGTTAATAGATCTTGTAGTTAGTGTTTTAATTACTCTAGCTTAAGAGAGAGTGTTAGTATTATATTTAGTGTGTTAGTGGGTTAATAGATCTTGTATGTTATATGGATCCTGTTTCTTAAAATCTACCAAATATACATTTATGTAATACTCCTCTCTGATGGCAAAATCTCTTCTTTTTCAACACAACATCATGTTTATCTCATTGTTCATATGATGATTTATTGGACCCATAACACTTAAGCTGATGTAGTGTTAAGTACTAAATAAAAAAAGCATGTGGAATGTACATAAGCATGACCTCACCAGTGAGACAAGGTGTATACAAACACTCCTCCGTCGTACAAGTGCACTTAGAAGTTGGTGACATGTCAGCGCCTGCAAGTTGAAAATAACAAATACATAATAGGCATTCTTAAGGCTTGGCAATTTTAGAGCATGAATAGGAAATACTGATCTCTAAATGGACCAGTTTACCAACAAAAAAAGTCATGGAACCAAATTAGAGTCTGGCTTTTTAGTAGCAATTTAAAATCATTATAAAATCATAAGAACATTAGCATGAGAAGGAATAGTTTTTTTAGTGGTAAGACAAAATCATAATGATTGACGTGAAAAAGATTTCCACATGCTTCTTTCAACTAAATATGATGTGGAAGCATTTTGAGAGCTGAATGGTCGATGGAGCATAGATAATCAGAAATTTAGTAGGACAAATTGCCTTTTGTTGAATAATTTTTTGTCCTCGTCTTATGATAATGAAAATATTCTTTTCAGTCTTCCCATGGTAATTAGAGCTTGCTTTTCCCCTTTTTACAGGCATGTTTGTCCATGGGATTGGATAATTTTGTCCTGATTACTATTGAGATTGAAACTAGTTTTCTGCTCCTCTCTTGTTCATCATATTCTACATGTCTTCTCCTCCTCTCATATCCTCTTAACTCTACTCCTGCCCACCATGTGCAGCATGACTAGCATATAACATCTGGTTGAAGATATCCTCGGCCAGCAAATTTTATACCTCTATTCTAGTAACTAGACATGTATAAACTAATGTCATGTCTATCCAACAAATGACCATCTAGTTATGTCTGAACTACAAGTATTCATACATAATTTAATATATCCTTTTCTGTCCATCTCTCCAAGATATCAGCTGAAGAAAGTAATAGTTTTTTAGAGTTCACACTTTACACTGTAAATTTCATGAGTACTTTCAGAAAGATAGAACATGGAGCAGTAATAAGTGAAAACACAAGTAATGTAAGTACAGATCACATTTCATTACTGTGGTTACCCTACATATAAGAATTTCCATTTTAGAATTGAAGGTTCATGTAATGTAAGTTTTATCGCAACAGAAAATCTAAACACAAGTAGCACATTTCATCAGTCAAATGGATTTACTGTTGGTATTTCTAAGTTCAGTTAGCACATGGACCCACATGGAGAGGCAGATGTGCAAGATTATTTATGAGGTACAGCTATAGTATCCAGACTCACCGTCCATATGAAGAATTATGTGCCTTCTCAAATTCAAACATCACGAGTTCCCATAGAATGTCTCTTAAACAAAGATAGTGAATTAGTGATAAGTGGTGTTTTTGCTTATAATTGTTCTGCATGAAATATGAAGAAATACATTTAAGTGTGCCTGGGCTCCTCGCCTTCCAATTAAAGCTGTGTCATTATTTGTGGTTTCACCTTTCATTTTCATAATAGGATACAAATAACTAGTATAAACCTGTAATTAGCAGGAAAAGACTGATGTCCGGATACTAAAGAAAAAAAGATAAAAACTAAGAATAATTTTCCAGAAACTACAAGAAGCAAGTGACAATCTACAAACGTATCCCCACAAATCTTCAATTTCATATATACCCCTTGGAACTCGTAATCTTTACATATAATACCACTGCCATGGATTAATATGTAAAAATTATGACTACAGGGTATATATCAGATATGAAGTTTCCAGGCGTGTATATGTAACTATGCATGTTTGTGGGGTTATACATGAAAACCCTGTTAAATAATACTTGAAAGTTAAAAAACTAGCCTGAATAGGAAATTCCTGTGTTTGAAACTACAATTTCTTACAGAAAGTACCTGCAGTTCAGTCTCTCCTGGGTACGAAATAAGTGCAGTGAAAGAAATCTGAACAAAAGTATCGAGTAAATGTCTGCCCTGATTACTTTCCCCAGCAAAAGTAAGTAGGACCTTCTTAGAAAATGAAGGATGTTCCAGTGGCTTGTTGTCAGAGTTTGGATTGAGTTGGTGTTTTTCAATAGCATCAAGTGCCATTAAATATGTATCAGCCCATCTTGCTAAAAACCATACCAGTGCCTGTGGACATTCAAACAACAAGACGTGAACTAATTAATTGAATCAGATAGTTAGGTATTACAGAAACAATATATTGATAGAAAAACCTATTCATATGAACAATGTAGCAGGAAAGAATGATGCCATGAATTTCACATCATATGTTATAGGTAGAACAGTTGTCACGTCCAGAAACAAGAGATTCGTCCTTTATGATAAAGGTTGCTTCTCAGTTAAAACTCCTCCAATGAGTCTTCTTCCTGCTGTGTTTCTTCGTCCAACAAAAGCTGTTTGGAACAAACATGTGACTTGAGAAACCCAATTCTTTCAATGGCTAATTACTCGATCATACACAAATAGATGGGGGTTTCTGCATGATTTGCATCTGTAGCTTGGCTCGATAAGACAGCCACCCGGACTGAGCAACAGATAATGCAAAAGTGAGTTGCCATGAAATGAGCTCACAATTTATCAGAACTTGAGAAATTCCTTCCATTTCCATTCCTTAATTTTCTTTCATTGTTGTTTTGTTTATTTTACACTAAAAGGCATGCAGCCTCAGTCTTCCCACATAAGCTTTCTTTCTTCAAGCATTCCTTTTTGCTTATTGAACAATGTGGTCAACAGTACCATAAAAGGGATAGCTACATTGGGATTAAAGCCTACTTGAAGTAGGTTATTTGACTGAAATACATACAATTATATTTAACCACAGTCTCCACTGGTGTTTTATATATATACAACTTCTTTATCATTTCATAGAATCATGAAATTCTTTATCGTGAGTACACTTGCCTCCAACAGGAGCTTCCTTGCTTGGAAGATCAAGAAGTAGAGGATGGAGGTCATGCTTGCGAAATATTGTTGAATGGCCAGGTGATAGGGTTTAGGCAAGCATAAGATTAACTAGAAGAGGAGAATTCTGGTGAAAGGATTCACCATGTTCCCCCATGTGGTGTATCAGTTGGTGTAGGTGTCACAATGTGATTTCATCAAGCTCACACAACCTGATCCATGACATGCCCATGAAACTATTATCCTATAGCAACTTCGATATGACCCATCAGCTTGGGTCAAAACACATAAGTTGTAGGTCACTACACTAGTAGGTCACTTCCTTATACATCCCTCTCGAATTTTCTAAATTACCCAATATGAGACAAAGCACCTAAAGCACATCCTCAGGTATTACAAACTCCCCCCACTTAGCCTCTTAGCATTCTCATCAAGAGCTAAGCTAGGATAACTAAGTGGTTTAGGAATCTAGGGGTGGCTTACACCTCCCACTCCCACTAAAGCAACACTTAACCTCATATATTACATAGCTCCTACACTTCCAACTAGTTGACCTACTCTAATATTATTCTGTCGCAACCCAATTCCAAGCCCATGCCTACACATGATGAGCTTGCGAAACTATTATATTGTAGCAACTTTAATATAACCAGCCAACTTGAGTCAAATGCTTAAGTTACTACAATATTAGGTCACTTTCTTATATACAGGACTAAAGTATTGAAATATACACATCTAACTCAAAACCATTCAATAATGAGTAGAAGATTTTATCTATATACAAATACAACCAGAAGTCAATTCCTATTATATTAACTGATTTGGGATTATTCTAACATAATGCACTTGAAGCATATGCTAGGGTATAACATGGTGCTCCAAAGCTACGGTACACATCCTATCTGAAGACTTCTTTATCTAGTTAATATAATGCATGTTTGTTGTGGTTGTGCTTTGAGATTCCATGTGGGAATCTGGTGCTTTGGGATTCTAAGTGAGAATCTGAGGTTGGCAGTGATTGGTTGCCGGATGTTGGGTTTGCATGAGACCCAGTTGCGGTGATTTAGGCAATTTTGGTATGTAGGATGTCAATACATGAATTTGATTATGTTTTCGGTTTATTAATGATGGATTCCTTGGTTTTTAGTTTTCCCTTGTGTTTAGGTATGGATTTGCAGGAAATGGGTTTTGGATCTTGGGCAATTGATGTCATGGTTTGCTGCTAAACTGGGGGCATGGATCCTCAATGCGGGTTAGCCGCATAGCTCCCTTGGGCAGTGGCTACAGTTGGGTTTTGAAGGATTATTAGTGGTACCTTGAAATGACTTTTGAAATGATTTTCAAATGATTTTCCTAAAAGTATTTGGAAAGAAATACATAAGATTTGCAAAGGTTTTGCAAAATAATTTTTATGGTTTTGAAAGGCCAAGAGATCGAAACTTCTAACTGACAAACCAGGAATGATTGATGCCATTGAATAATCGAGAGTCAACAGTCTACGATGAAGTCTATGTGGTTTTCGAGGAACCAAAAAGGCCATAGTATCGTACTAACGGACCAGAGACAGTTGATACATATGAAGGATCAACTACGAGTCCGAGGTTAAGTTCTATGGTTTTAAAGGACCAAAAGACCTTAGATGAAAGCTTGCAGACCAAAAGACCAAGGATGAAGTCAAGACCAAGAGAGCTAAATAGGCTGGTTGACGTACTAGGGATGAAGAATATCCCTGAAGGGTCGAGAACTAAATGAGTAAGCATAAGGTCTCATGCATTCTTTTTCCAAATGTGCAGATTACAGGAAAAGAATGAATTTTATAAGCCACATCAAACTGAGGTGGTCATAAGGATGAGCAGCAGTAGGAGCTTGGGCAGTTCATATTAAGTCTATTTTTGCAAAATCTTCAAGTTTGCAGTCCAAAGTGGTAGTCCACTAGTTTTTTCTGAAAAGCAGGCTACATTTTGTTCAGTCACATACAAGGAGGAGGTAATTAGAGCTGTAAAGAAGATGGAGGCAGTGTTATCATGGCAAATTGGCAACGGGAAAGGTGCTCAGGAAATAGCTATGGAAAGATAGAGAAAAGCATGGGCATTATTTAATAAAAATGGATTGATGTGTGTTACCCAAAGACAAATGAGGGCCAAGGGGTGCCCAATCTCAAGTAGTTTGACCACTCATTGTTATTTAAATGGAGTAGGAGGATGATGTAAGCCTGTGGACCAAGGTGCTTCTCAGTTCTCAGTGGATGAACATGGGGTCAAATATGAAGGTGGCAATGGAGAAAGTAGATCACTCTGATATGGTGATGATGCACACAGTAGAAGATAGAACGCCAACTGACATTTGGAGAGAGATCAATGGGTTATTGCTTCTCCTCTTCTTCTGGAGTTCCCTTCACTGTTTACACTCTCTCATGAACAGTAAAAATTAGGATCGCAAAATGTTTCAAAGAAGGAACTTGGCCATTAAGATAGAGGAAAAACATGAAGGATGAAACAATTGCTCACTACATGTATTTTGGCAGATCCTGAGAGGGCATGTAGATCACAAGGGAAATAGACGGGTCATGGCTCAAAATGCATAGTGGGCATGTAGATCACAAGGGAGATAGATGGGTCATGGGTCAAAATGCATAGTGGACGCTAGTGACATCTTCATGGTAGGCATTGGAACATCATTTTTTTAGAGTTGTTAAAAAGAAATTTCATTTAAAATTGGATAGAAATACAAACAAGAAGAAACACAAAAAAAGTCTTATCAAGATGATAAAACCTAAAAAAAAACAACAAAAAAGCAACAAGCAGCAGCAAGCAAAAAACAAAGAGAGGCAGCAGCTATTAAAAAAAGGTCCAGGGAATCAAATCACAAAGCAACCAGCACTACCCGCCAAGCCACAATGGACTCATCCGCACCCACCTCTCCACAATAAGGATTAGACCATTCAATGACTGATCTAAAAACATGCACTTTCTACTCCTGTTGGTTGCCAAAGTCACCCATGAAGATCTGACGATCCAGTCACCGAGTCCACAATATAGCATGTGGCAACAACTTCCATATCATCAATTTCTTCCCATCCATCCAATTTTCCTAGGAGCAATCCATGGATATGTGATGAGCCGATGACACCATAAGATTCCTCCACCACACACTGATGGATGGACATCCAAAAAATAGATGCCACCAGTCTTCCTCAATGAAACAAAACGAGCGCCTACCAGCCAATTGAAAACCCCACTTTAGAGCCATATCTGTCAATGTTCCACCATATAAAATCTGCCAAGAATTGGATTTTTGTTGGTATGCAATAATTCTACATGGACTTCGTACAGGCTATCCACTCTTCACATCCTGCAATGACCTGAAAAAGGAGATTTGAAAATGAACTATTGAAGACACCATGCTTACCCGGTTGCCACTTGATTTAATCTTGGCTTGAAGAGATACCAGAGGAACCATCGGAATCCAGAAGCGAGAGTGGGCAACAATCCCTGCCTCAAAAAATCTTGCATCACGGAGATCCCTTCAAAATCAAACAGCCCAAACGATCCCTTCCACAAAAGTCTCGAAACACTCATGGATCCTTGCAAAAGGATTAGCCGCAATGCCAAATAGAGAATGACAATTTTCGTTAAGCCACCCCCAACCACCCATCCTCCCCAAACCCAACCCTACTACCACTGCCCACCTCCCTACATCTCATCACCTCCTCAACCTCTAGAATACCACTTCATACCCAAGACTGACTACTAACATGCTTCCCAACCATGCCAACAATCAGCCTGTGTACGATTTCCCAACAATAATTCTTTGCCACAAACAACAACCCTCCTTGTCTCCCTGACTCAAATGCCGCAACCATTTCCCAACAAAGCGTAATTAAAAGCTCAATAGTCTCATAGTCCAACACCACCCACCTTGAACCATGACACTTTACTCCAAGCTATCATTTGAAAACCACTAGGACTTTTCCTACCCCCATTCTATATGAATCTGCACATAATTCTTTCAAGTTTGTTTGCCACCATAATTCTGAGGCCGTTACCATACTGATAACCCTTAGGATAACCATTAACCAAAATTGAGAACTGAGAAGAGCTCACACAATAACCAACCTAAACTCCTCATTTTCTTTCAAACCCCATGCAACACGTAACCTCTTCCAAAATGCTTTGATTTACACAGTCATAGGTCATTTCCATATCCAGTTTCCATACCAAAGCCGACAGTCTCAATCTAGCCTAAAAACATTTATGTGCAACCAAGAAACCATGAACTTGACAACCTTGGACATAAGTAGATTGGAAGTCTTCGATCAATTTACTCATCAAAGGCTTGAGTCTCTTGACAAGACATTTGACCATAATCTTGGATACATTGTTCAACAAACAGAAAGGTCTAAAATTAGAAATATCAATGGCACCTAAGGTTATCAATGTAGGTTTCGTGTTGAACTTCTTTGCACCAAAATTAATAAGTGTGTCGAGCACATGGTTCTAAATGTCGATTTCGTGTCGGACATCGATAAGTTGAAAAATAGACATGTGTCGGGGAAATATCGGTATGTCAGAATTGTGTCGGTGGAAACACGGTAAAAAAATTTACATTTGTTCAGAAAACTTCCATTTCGATATTGTGTCGGAGTTATGTCGGTAAATTGAAAATAAGACACGTGTCGGAGAAATTTCGACAACATGCGTAGACATTTAGTATCATGGTCGAGCATTGGTGGAAACTCTGTAAAAACACAGCAGTCCATAGAAATCCACTAGAAACTTCAAGTTTTGATTCAAAATCCTATGATAAGCTAAAATAAGCAACAATACACATCTAAGGCTACTTAATTTCACAATATAAACACATATCATCTAAAACTATGACATATTCATGTATACGAAACATGACGTTTTCAAATTTACAAAATATACTCTTAGAGACTTAAGACATTTACGATATGGAACTATATTATACCATTCAAAAAGTATGTCTTAAAATGTATACACACATTTGTATTTTATTTTAGAACTTCTCTATTTTTACTACTTTTATAATTTAATTTTTAAATCACAATAAACACAAAAGTCCACATATTCTATAAATACATGAAAAGCACATTATAATGGCTCAAAATATTTTGTTTAACAATTATTTTTTTACCCTTAATATTAGGGTTTTAAACACATTTGAATTTCAATATTATTATTTTTAATGTTTTTCTCTCAATGGTTATACTTTTGTTTACTAAGTTTTACTATTTAAATAAGTCTCCACTTATTGACCCATTATAAAAGATCTTAGTGGCCTCACTTGACCCATTTAGTATGAACATTAGAGAAATGATTCTTGGGTGGGTCAAACTTGACCCGTTTACCCATTTATTTGTGTTCTGATTAGTTATTAGCTTTAAGTTGTAAAAGGCATTCTTTAGGGGCTGACGGCTACTATCTCTTTCCCTTACTCCATGGAGAGATGAATAACAACTTTGGTGAGCTCGGTTATGGAAAATAATGATTTCAAGCACACATATAACATTCCAAGCATGGTGTTTCATGTTAAATGGAAGATGGACAAGCATACGTCCACTCAAACATGGTATGTTGGGTGATTTGATCATAATTTTCATGAAAATTCTTGAAATTGACACAAAATTGCCGAAAATAACTGAAACACACTGATACAAGAATGGTACATGGTGTTTCGGGAAATACCCCTAAATATCGTGTCAGGTATTTGAAGATTCAACACGAGTCGACAACAGTTCAATGACACAAGTTGGTTTTCGATACCATTATGGCACCCAACTTCTTTGGGATCAAACTGATAAAAGGCAATATTGGCAAAACCCACATCGTCTCCATTGGTGAAGAACTCATTCATCATACCCACAATTTAATCTTTGAACAACTCCTAATATCATGGAGCCCTGTCACCTACCATCATAAAAACTGTCTTTTTCACTTCTTCCACATTGAAGGGTCATTCCAACTACTCTGTGTCCATTAGGGACAACTGTTTGAACAGTAAGGTCTCAATATTCATGTTCAACAAAGACTGTGGTGGCCTTATGACGATAAAAGTGATCAGTAAAAAAAGTTTTCAATACCACATCTACTGTTTTCCTTCGAATTCAAATAACACCATCTATAATTACAAGCCCATGCAATTTGTCTTCTTTTTAATGGCAACTTTATGGAAGAATTTTTGAGTTTGTCACCCTTTTTAAGCCACAAAGCTCTAGAATGCTGTCTGCAACCAACCTCATCTCCAGATCTCTCTTGATAGATTCGCTTGTTTCTCTTTCCTCATTGAACGCACCTGAGGCTGCCTTCGCTTGTAATTCCTCAATTCCAACTACCCAATTCTCTTGTTTCTCTTGTTTCTCTACAAAACAAACCCCAACTACCCAATTCTTCCTGTGTCCATTTCATGAGATATCCTTTTATCAACTCAAGTTTTGTGCAAAATCTTCTAATAGTCCTCAATTCCTTCCTAATTCACGTATACCCCTCATTCCAGTTTCCTCCCACCAACCTCAGAATAAACCATCAAAACATTCAAAGTCAAACCAGAGTGATTCGAATTTGAACGGCCTCAGACCCCAATCAATCGAGCTTTGAAACAAGAAGAGAAGTGTGATCTGAAGTAATCCTGGTAACACAATGGGCTTTTGAAGATGCTCATTGATCGTCCTACCCATGACATGAAAATTCCATCCAATTTTGCCAAGACCGGATTCAGCCTGACATTTGACCACATGAATTAACAACTTACGATTGGCAAATCCATAAATTCCAACTCACAAATGATGTCATCAAAATCCACCATCCCTATAGTGACCCTACTACTGCTACTAGATGTGACTTCTGTATACGCAACAATGTTGAAATTGCCCCCAATCACAACTCTTGATATACCAAACAGCCCCACCAGTCTCAATTCTGCCAAAAGAGCATGTCTTCTGTTTTGTTCACAAGGCCCATAGATATTGAAAACTCCCCATCGTACATCATCCATCTCATTGTGAAGACTACAAACAGACCAAGTCAGGGTCACATGATTCGTGCAAGTGAAACAAGATCCATCCGACATAGAATGCAAGCCTGCAGCAACATCCACCAACTTTTTTGAAAGCAAACCCCAAACCCCCATTGTTCGACAAATAACTGAATCAACAAACTAAGTTTCATTTAAAGAAAGCAAACAACGACTCGTTTTGACCCCCTCACTGTAGTGCTAACTGATCTGCAATTATCTGTGTCCCCTAATCCTCTAACATTCTAAAAATTTATAAAGCAAATTATACCCTGATCCACCTGAATCACCAACCGAGCAGGTGAACTCACTTGAGGCCTGCACCCAGCCTCATGGCATTGTTCCTCATTTCGAGAAGGTACCGCTGGACTTCACTTACTGATTTTAATAAATAAAAACCCAACACCTTCCTATGGATGATTAGATAGTCATCCAACCATAAGTAAACCCTGTCAAAGCCTTCCAATCCTCCAACAGTCCTCACCACTTCCTTACCAACCCTTCTACCCTTCCTCTTATACACCCTTGACCTCCTTTCTGCCTGTCTGAACCCCCATCTGCACTTCAAAATCCCCCTCCACCCTCACCCAACATCCCTTCACTTTCCATCCCCCAGAAATCCATTAGTGACTGGATCTCCAATGTCCCAACCTTCACTACTGCCTGTTGAGACCTGTAAAAGGTGGAGACAAGGGAAAACAGAACAAAAATCATGGATGAAAGTTTGCAAGATGTCAAAAGAAGGGATATCCGTGATACCACAGGCTTCAGTTGCAAAAGACTTCCTCATCCCATGAAGCGTTGGCATCTCTATCAAACCCATTATCGCACAGTTGGCCACCTATTGTAGGTCTGATTCTGTTCTGACATCACTAACTTCATCAAACAGTGACAATAGCGACCAATCAGTCCCAGACACACCAGTGCAACCCAAAATGGCCCAAGGAGCGTCATTGAGTCAAACTTGTCCACCACTCTCCAAAGCCGCAAGGAAAGAAAAGGACCTATAGGAGGTCTGAAATTTAGTCCCTGCTCAAACACCCTCTTCCCACTTCCATTTACGTCCAACAGTGTGACCCCTTGATTAACTGAGAAACCCACACGGAAAACCCGGGAAGGTGGGTGGACAACTTCTGAACCCTTTTCAACGTCAACCTTGAAGCAACGTCTTTGGAAGCTCAAAGCCACATGGAGGATGATCAGAAGCCACAGGCATTGGGCAGACTAGAGAGATGGGACTGACGAACAGTAGAGAGAAATGGCAGCCGCAAAACCCATTGCCGCTGTTGTGAGAACCAGAGAGGAGGAAGGAGACAACACTGCAGCAAATGGATCTGCTTCATGACACCAGACCCGACCAAGAATTGTTTTCAAGTTTACAAGTTCCAGCCAAGCTGATCTCAGTTGGACTTGTAACAAATGCCATTTTGATTTGAATTGAAGGGAGATCTTGGAACTTGGAAAGTCATCCCTCCCATGCACCAGCTGTCCACCTTTTCTTTTACTCTTCTTTTAACCAACCTCCCGACGACTCCGTGGTCCGTAAACAAGTCATATGACTCAACATCATCTACTTCGTCAAGCCTGTCAACATTTTCACCACAGCAACCACACTTCTCTGTCATTAACCCAAACCATGTAGGTCAAACACCATCTGGTTCTTCTATTTTTAGATCTGTAACCCTAAAAGCCCTATTGGCACCCTCGTCAATTAACAAATTCATACCAAGTTTAAATGATGGGTTCAACTTCTTGCAGATAGAATGGCCCTCTTGAAGTTTAATTCTAGATCTGGCTCATTGCACGAAGGATGGTCCTTATGAAGGAGAGAAGGCAGAGATTGATTGATACTTAAAAAGATCTTTTCATCTTTTGCAAACAAGCAACAGTGACTTCTAGAGAGTGTTTATGGACCAACTGAACTTTTAGAACGCATCATTCTAAAGTATTTTTGGTGAAGTGATTTAGTAAAGTAGGGATAAGAGGAAGAGAGGAATGATTACATTGACTGATTAAGCAGGGGTTTGGATGATATGGATTATAAGGAATAAGTTGGTGTTTAATGAGGAAGCTTTTGGGGGAAGAAAGACAATCTATTTCAGATTCAGGGGTTTCAATAGCTGGATCATTCATGTTTTAATGAAATATTTTATAATTTCTTTAAAAAGGTAAACATGGAAAACAAACACAACTAATTTTAGCTGACTCACTTCCATTAATCGTGGACTGAAAATTGCAGCTCTCTTTTCTGGATTAAGACTCCACTCAGCAAAATTAATGACTGACCTGCATGAATAAAATAAATCAAAACGTTATTTAAAGAACTAATGATCCAGGTATGAGATACACATTCCACATTTTTCGCTTTCAAGTACACGCAGGAAGAATGGTTTTCAACCCAACCTTCCTCAAAAACAGTTCAAACAGGAAGAATATGGTACATACATGTGCATTTTGTTGCATATTAGCACGCTTGATCATAATTTTTTTAAAGAAGCATATAACTCTCCCAAACAACAAATATACATATTAAAAGATAAAAAAACAATGCCATGTCCCGAATCAATGAACACACTCTGGGATACAACAGACTTAAGAAATTTATCATGTCATAATGTTGGGCGGTCATTGTTAAGTTAGCCTACTTGTAATGGTGGTGTCACACCATCAATAAAAAACAATAAAAACTTTCTTGTGATGAATTAAAATAGAATTATACATGGTATTCTCCATATGACTTGCTCTGAGATTGGACCAACAAGGACACTATGCTTTAGAGTCCATGTTGTACCTGACCGCTACAATTAACACAATGTGCCCACTTCAATGCATCTATAAGCATTTTGGAAAGGTCTTGAAATGTGTGGTTTTGAATATTTGGACAAACTAACTTTAAGGTGCAAATGGACTTGATTGACACACTTTATGCTTAACACAAGACATCAAACACATCGTAGGCACCACCCTATAGCCCTATATTCTCCATATTGCTTGCATTGAGATTGTACCAACTAGGACAATAGGCATTAGGGTCCAAATACTACATGTCGACACACTTTACACCAAACACAAGACATTAAACACCCCATAGATACTCTGATGGCTTTCCAACAATTTTCTTTCAGCAATGTTAGTGTTATATTTAGTGTGTAAATGGGTTAATGGATCTTATATGTTATAAGGATCCTATCTCTTATAAGTTATAACCCATCAAATGTAATATTCCTCTCAAATGACAATAATTTCTCTTCTTTTAATACAACATGATACCAAAGCCATGTCAGCAATATAAACAACACAGGAACTCACCAACCACCATTTCCGATGCTACCAAGTCACCATCAGCCGAATTCTGACCAACTTGCCACCATTGTAATGCCCAACTGCTGTCGGCGACCATGGATCTAGCCTCTCCCGCTGTCCAGCAGCACTCCAGCCGCTAAACAGCACCCTAGGGGCTATTTTCTACCCCAATCATCCCTCCACCACTGCTGGATGACCCGATCCAATGGTTATGATGCAAATTTTGGGGCATCCAATGGTTTTTACAGCCACCGTCAGTTGTCTAAGTCTATGTTGCTGTTAGTAAGTGTATAATACCTATCTTCTCTAAGGCAACAAGTATATGTTTTAAGTTTCAATGATTTTTAAGACATTTTTTAGTCTATATCGACCTTTCTACCCCACAAATCAGTTTTTTCTCGACAAATCAGACTTGTTCAAATCTTCTCCATGGCATCTTCTAGTGACTCATTGCTCAAAGACTTTGTTGCTACATCAATTAAGCTAATAGGGAAAAATTATCTGTTATGGTCTCAAACTTTCGAGACGTTCCTTAGCGACCACCAAAAAATACGACACATCACACATCCTCTATCTTATGTTAAGGATGTGGATTATGAGGATTGATTTACTGATAATTGTTTAGCTATTTCCTAAATGGTGAATAATAATTGTGCAGTTATTTCCTGAATAATGAATAATATGGATGAAGGTGTTACTTGCTTGGTCATGATGTTAGAGTTTGCAAAGAAGATTTGAGATACTCTTCTTAGTACTTATGTATATGAAAAGAATATTATCAAAATTTGTGAGATCTATGAACAATTATTCACACACAAGCAGAAACACTCCATATAGGATTTTTATAGTACCATAAGATCTTTGTTAGATGAATTAAAGGTATATCGGCATCTTGTGAATAATCTTTCCAAGACGAAGGAGTACAAAGAGAAGTTAGCAGTGACGATCTTCCTAACTGGCTTACAGCTTGATCTTGCCAGACATTAAAGGATAGATTCTTAGTGCCGACTCTGTTCCCACTCTCTAATCAACCTTCTTACGAGTTCTTCGTTTCTACTGGTTCTCGAACTTCCTCAAGTGTTTCAGATCAACTGACGATAACATTATCCACCATAGGACGTGATTATGACAATCACAAGTATGACCATTGTGGTCGTAAAAACCACACATCTGACAGAAGCTGGAACAACTTTAGACGACCACCTTGGACACATATTGCATCAACTGGCTCACCTATCTTAGATTCTCCATCATCGAGATCCTTTTTTTAGACTGTGACCATTCTCAAAGCCGAGTATGACCAATTCCTTCATATGCAAGCTACTCAGTCTACTAATGACTACTTTCATGTCACTACTTGAAGTACACATGCTTTGCTTACTTCCTGGGACAATGATTGGATTATAGACTCAAAAGTCTCCTCCCACGTGACAAGTACTCGAGCTCTTTTCACCCAATCTGTTTTCATAACTGATGGTCAGAGTTACCTAATAGCTGGGGAAGGAATAGTTCATGTGTTTTCTCAAATTACCATTGAAAAAGTCCATTTTATTCTAGATTTCTCTATAAATTTATTTTCCATCGGTGCAATCACCAAATAATTATATTATTTTGTAACCTTTTACCCTTTCTATTGTCCTTTTCAGAATCTATAGACGAAGAAGAGGAAAGGCTTAGGCCATGAGTAAGGCCACGGTGTGTACCTACATTCCATGAGGACTTGCTACTACTACTTCAACGATGAACTTTTCTATGTTATGACATTGCCATTTAGGGCATTCATCCCTTCATCACCTTCAGTAGGCTATTTCATGGATGTCTTTAAAATCATTTGTTTGTTAGTTATATCAGTTAAATAAGCATCCTTGTACTACCTATAGGCATTAATCTTTAACTTCGAGTTAAAGTCCTTTTGATCTAATTCATGGTGATATTTAGAAACTAACTCGTGATTTGTTTGTTTCTAGTTAGAGATATTATATAATTTTCGTTGATGATTTCTCTTGTGTGTCTTAAGTGTACCTCTTGAAAGATAGATAACATATGTTTAAGGTGATTAAAAAATATTTTACTAAAATTATGAACGAATTTTTAATCTTACCTAAGGTTTTTTGTATAGACAATGCACTAGAATTTTTACAAACAAATCTTCAAGACTACAGTTTTTCTAAGGAAATCTTACATCAAACCTTGCGTGTACATATTTCTTAATAAAATGGTGTGACTGAACATAAGCACCGCCACACATACCATTATGATTGAGAAGTAAGTTTCTAAACATTCTTGATCTAATATTTTGCTTACTATTGTATACTTCATTCATCGTATGCCTGCTATTCCTCTTGGGAGGAAGATTCCTCTTAGAAGATTATCATTCAATCAGGAACTCTTTGTCCTTCCACCCAAAGTGTTTGACTGTATTACATTTGTTCAAAATCACACACTTCAACTTGATATACTTGTGCCTCGGACCTTAAAATGTATCTTTATGTGATACTCTAGAACTCAAAAGGAATATCGAAGTTTTCACTCATCCATGCGGTGTTATTTTGTTTCTACCGATATCACTTTTCTTGAGTCCAGATAATTCTTTAAGACTACAAAACCTGTTCCTGTCGTGGAGATTGTTCCTTTTTTCTTCACCTATTCATGTTACTCCTACAGAACATAATGAGTTGGTCCAAGTTGAACAACAAGGATTGAAACCGTTGCAAGTGTATCATCGTCGTCAACGTCCATCTATACATTCTTCCACAGAGACCGCTCCAACTTCAATGTCTACGAATCCTACTCACTCCAACCTTCCTATAACTTTACGCAAAAGTAGTCGTTCAACACAGCTCACCCTATATCTATCGTTGTTACTTATGATAGCCTTCACCTTTCTTTTCATCAATTTACTTTGTTTATTTCTGCAAAGTCTATTCCCAAATACTACCAAGAAGTCCTTCAAATTCCACATTACAAATATGCCACGACTAAAGAAATGCAAACAGTGATGTCTCAAGGTACATGCTTCTGTTGAACACTACACAAGTGAAACATAAAGCATATGGTTCTGTTGAGCACTACAAAGTCCATTTGGTGACACGAGACACAGACTTATAGTATTGACTATGCAAAGACGTTTTCTCCTAAAACACGTCTCAATTCCATCCGGATTCTCTTATCTCTTGCTATCAATCAGTCTTAGTCTTCGCATCAGTTGAATGTAAAGAATGTCTTTTTGTAAGAAGATTTGTCTGAGAAGGTCTATACTACAAGGGTTGCAAGGACAAATGAATATTTATTCACATACTTTGACATCAAAGATATGGGAAAACCTAAGTATGTCCTTGGGATTGCATTTGCATACAATAACAACAAAATGACTCTATCTTAAAAGAACTATGCTCTAGATTTACTACATGAGACAAACTTCTAAGGTGCAAACCAGAGAGTATGTCTATAGAACGGAACCCATCTTTTTAAGATAAGTCATTGGTACTATTGGAAGAACCAGATAAGTACAAATGCTTGATAGGCAAGTTAATTTATTTGACTATCACTCAACCTGATATCTAATTTGTAATAGGACTTTTGAGTCAATTTATGCATGAACCTAAACAGATGCATTGGAAAGAAGCTCTACGTGTACTTGTCTATAATAAGAGCACACCTGGGAAAAACTTAATTTACAAGAAATATGGACACTTACAGATTCAGATTCTTGCTATACAGGTGATCGAGAAGACAGAAAATCTACAACAGATTATTGTACCTATGTAAGTGGTAACTTGGTCACTTGAAGAAACAAGAAGTAGAATATCGTTTTATGATCCAATATAAAAGTGAAATACAAAGTTACGACCTAGGTAAGTTGCGAGATGATGTGACTTCAATCCCTACTGAAAGAACTAGGTATTCATGTTGATCTTTACATGACAATACATTGTAAATATTCATTACTAACAATTTTAACTTTCATGAGAAAACAAAATATACAAAAGTAGATTGTCATTACATAAGTGATATGGTGTTGTCTCTGCTGTTCTCATAGTAGTACAATATTAGCACTCCTTAACACTCAATTTTCCAAGCAGTTATTAGATATCTTCACAAAGGTACTTAGTATTTAAGTTTTTGATGGATTATGTAACAAGCTGGACATGTTAGATATATTTACTCTAACTTGAGAGAAAATGTTAATATTATATTTAGTGTGTTAGTAGGTTAATGGCTCTTGAATGTTATATGGATTCTATCTCTTGTAACCCACCATGTGTATATATATAATACTCCTTTTTAATGACAATAATTTCTTTTCTTTCAACACAACAAGTAATATTGGGAAGTTTTCATATTAGAGATCATGGATAATATGAGAGCCTTTCATGCATATGGTGGTATCATTGGTCTTGCTAATCTTATCCTTATCACACTCAATGCCAAAAAAGAACGGTAGTGGATATTGGTGATTCGTCTTATCATCCTATCAGCCAGATCAATGGGATTTACAAGATTGTCGCCAAATATCTTGCTGAAAGATTAAAGCCTTTGATAAGGAATTCAAGAAAATTTTCGGTCAGTTATCATTCAAGGTGGACAAATTTCTAGTGGCACATGAATGCATTGAGTCAAGTTGTCACCAACGTATGTCAAGCTTTGCTTGAAAGTTGGACATGGAAAAGTACATGACAGTGTTCATTGAAATTGCCTAGAGGAGGTTATGAGATGTATGGGTTTTGGGACCAGATGATATTGATTACGTGGGTTATTGTGTCAGTACTGCCAAATATTCTTCACATGCCCACCCAAAAGGGTATTTGGGCTGTGGTCACTGACCAAGACAGGAGGAGCCATTATCACAATTATTATTTTCTTTGTTGACAAACCATTTGGTTGAATGCGTGTCAACTACTTCCATCCTCGCAGCGGTACGAAGAGTGTGCCTTATCTTCAGTACACTGATGATGTGTATGCTGATGGCACAATTGTGTTCTGTGGTGCCTCTATGAATAAGTGATCAATAATATTTTGGGATTATTTGGAATGATTACTGGTCTAAAGGTCAAGTTTCACAATTCAACCGTGTCAATTGTTTCTTGTACCTAAGGTGACCATTGAGTGGGGGAAGTGTCAAAATAAGAGGTTACGGAAATTTCAAACTTGTCGATCTCTTATCATTCTATTCCTAGAATTCCAGTGTTTGAGGCAAACATGAGTACATGATTGAGAGTAGTCACCAGACAAGTTTTGTAGAAGGGTGGTAAAAACGAGGCATGGTTGAGGGTTCTTGGTTGCTCATCCTGAAGGATGTTGCACCAAAGCTCATTGGATGTCAATGGAGCCATAGAAGATTCCAGCAACCATCAAATGACTGGGCCCATTGATCTGACCATATCCACAGAGGGTTCCCATTGGGTTCTATGATTATTGCAGTGGCTGACTATTACGACTCTTAAGGAGCCCATTATGTGTCCTTTGGGTGGTTGTCCAATTTATCTTTTATATATTATCTACTATTCTCATCTCTATATTACAGGGCAAGGGATTATTGCCATACCATATAGTACTTGATCAGAGAGACAGCGTTACTAAAGTGTCCAACTGCCCAAAATCCAAAAGGGGTTAAGTTTATACTCTATGGCCACAAAGAGGAGCTCGTGCAATTTTGAAAGCACTTGGTTTCCAAAGATATATGGGTGCAAAAATACAAGAGGACCGAAAATCAATATAAGTAGCTTCTAAAGATAAATTGGTGACTCAAATGAAAGCTGAGAATTGCTCTGCTGCACTACCTTTTTATAAATGGCAAGATTATTTGCTGTAAGTAATGAAACCAGGGTTCAAATAGATTGAGGCAATGGAACTACAGAACTTTGGCTAACTACTGCAGGACAATTGTGAATTATTGTTGGAGTTTGCAAAGATCTTTGGGTTTACTTATGAGGATGACTTTCAAGCAAAATGAATTAGAAAGGACACAATGGTGGCATCATGAAGCAAAGCCTCCTAAAATGGGAAACAGTTTGGTGCTCAGAGCTATAGTCATCTCCCAAAGATCATGAAAAGCATAACATTGTTGACTCATGCATTAACTTGATGAAATATGTCAGAAAACATACCATGAAAGAGCCACAACAGGATGCTGACATGCTTCAACAACATTCCTAAAGTGAACATGGAGTGCATCCGGGACCTAGCAATACACAAGTTCAGCCATCAGTAACACAGTGAGAGAATAAATAAAATCCTAGATAATTGACTATCATTTCCTGTGGAGAATGATTTGGCAATTCATCAACACCATCCAATTTCTAGACAAAAAATGGATACAAAAAAAGGCATGTATTACCATTTAATTGTTGAAAGGAGATGTAAGATTTCTTTTATTAGCATCTGCACCTTGTAATTATGGGCCAACATTTAAATAGGAACAAAAAGGAAAATTACCTATTGTTCAATCCAAATGAAAAGGAAAATAACAGTAGAACAAAATATTACTATTTTCTTACAAAGCCTTATGCTCTATTATGACAATAAATTCATTGTATGATCAATGGATCAATGGGCCCATCAAAGTAACCTTGGCATCAGTCATCAAAGTAACAAATGTAACCGATGTCTAAGCAAGTCTCATGATGAATGTAACCAATAGAGGCATGTTTACTGGAAGATTGATTGGTTTGATGGGGTCCTAGGAAACTAGTGAGGGCCACTCAGTGTCTCACGAGCATGGAAGGAATCTCCTAATGGACATGAAAGTCATTGAACAAAGATTGGTTGCACATTGGTGGTGATAGACTTTTTCTAACTGAAGTCCTGTTTGTTTAGTATCATCAGAATTTCATAGTCACACACTTCGAGTGGATTTCATGTGCCTTGGCAAACTATATTCTATTTTTTTCGCAGCTCCAGAGTTCAAACTTGCACGATGGAGGGATGGCAATCTTCATGAGTTGTTCAGAAGTCTTGCACGCATGGAAATCAACTCTAGGTGAAGATCAGTTCCTCTGGTGTATGGCAGGCGACAGAAAATTCACTAACAAGTGGGCCATTGAGACAATCTCTCCCAATGGAACCCCATTTAGAGATCTGAAAGGTGTGTTTCCCTATCAATGTATGGATTTTTACCATGGGCATTTGCAAAAAAATGCAAGGGTAACAGAGACATACTGTGTCTTCTATGAGACCAGTAAGGAGACAGCTGCTCACTATACTTGGGTCTGCCTTTTCCATAGAAAGTACACTTGGGGATCAGACATTTCATAAGCTCTTCGACTAACATAGAATAAAGAGGATATGCATTTTGATGACTGGCATGAACAATCATGCTACCTCGTGGGTGATTTGGTGAACCAAAACAGCTTGCATCTTCAGAAAGCAAGCTACCTTCCTCAAGGATGCTATTCAGCATTGCTGGTCATTGGCTGCAATTGGGATCAATATGACATATTAGGTCTGAACTTGTTTTTAGTTTCCTTCTTCCTTCGTTAGGATTTCACACTGATCTTTTGTACACCACCTTTTTTTCCCAGATGACTCTTGATAAAGTTGGGTATATATCATAGCCTTCTACTCAAAATAATAATAACATATGAAACACAGAATTTGACATGATAAAAGATAAAAGAATGTCCGAAACATTAGTATTTAATCTTTGTATAGAAATTTTACCAAGAAGAAACAAATAGAACTAATACATTTAACTCCGTAGATATTGCCTAGCAAGGGCAAGGGGGAAAAGAACATCTTTTGTAAATATTACCCAGCCATAGGCAAGAAAATGATTGCCTCATCAGCACAGAATGATCATTCCAGTGTCTGATTCTGGCCTTTGTGATAAAAGAAACAAAGCAACCAGTGTTGCCTCTGAGTGACAAAATATATTGAAGACTTGAAGTGAAGCAGCAACCAATTAAAAACAACACATGTGGATGCAAATAAATTACCAGCATTGTTTCCCCTTCCCCAGAATCAGTGAGAACATGCCCAGTAATCAATATGAGCCAGTAAAGCTCTTCCATAGTGCAAGTTACATCAGCTTGGCCTTTGCCCTGCAAATAAATACAACAGAATGAGAAACACAACAAACCCACATATGTAACAAGTGATAGATATTAAAAGATAAGATTAAAAGCACCTATTACGGAGGAGTATCACATTCAGATAAAATGCAGGACATTGTGCAACAATGAAGAGTAATATTGATTGCACTTATAGCTGAAGCAAGCAGACCTCCGGCTTAGAGAAAATTGTATCCTAGATAAGATTTCTATATGCCCACTACAAACTATAAAGTAATAAATATCTAATTAAAAGTTCAAAATATGAGCTTTTTTTTAAAACTGCATATCAGCATAACAATGTCATGCTGTGGTTCAGGCCCCTGCTATCAGTCAGCATCATATTAGGATGCTGATCTGTTGAGTTACCTGTCAAGGAATTATATGCACTTCTTAAGTCCAGTCCTTAGCCATTAGATTAGATCTGGAGCATGAACCTAGAAACAATCCTGGGAACAAAATCACAAACCCCCACAAAATTCTAGATCTATATTCCACACATTCCACACCCATCGCTCATACAGTCCTTGCCCATAGTCTATAAAGTCCAAAAAAGATAGCATCCACGCAACAACCGTCAAATCACTTCAGAAGGTTGGAGGATGAACGGTTCAGAATAAGACTTAAATGGTAAATTAAGCACCAAAGATAGCAGAACGTTCTTGAATCATGTTAATAGAATTGTAGTTCGCTTCAACAACAAAACAGACCAACAACCATCAAATCATTTTACAACTTTCTTAAAGTCGTAAAATGAAGGATAAACAGTCAGAATTGGATACAAAATGGTAAAATCAAGGTTATTAATGCGACAACCTTCAGCACCAGGGCACCTAGGTGTCCAAAATTCATCAATTTTTTTTTTTCAGACTTGAATAGATACTTAGAATTAAATAAAATAACACATTCTTTAATAGTATTATACATTAATATACCTACTTTAAACTTAAGAAAGCATCAATTAACATTGTCAATATGTAAAATACAATATTTAAACAACAAATAAGGTAAACACAATATTTAGAAGTCACAAAACAACTTGTAAACAAAAGTCAATACTTAATAACAAAAACAAAAGGTCCAAATGAAACTAAAATAAAAAGGACAAACAAATGAGATTCTCTTGGGGATGGTAATTTGGGTTGAAAAACCCCTTCGAAACTCTTATAAAACAACAAAGATCGGGCTAAAAAAACCTGGGCATGCACACTCCCAGGACCTTGTTTCCGCCTGGGCGCCTAAGCACCATAACAACCTAGGGTAAAATAAGTTTCAAATTTAGCAGAACAATCTTGAATCATATTAATAGAACTATGGTCAGCTTCAACAAGAAAACAGACTTTCTGGGGGGGTTCACATATGATAAATATACCATCAGTAACATGCGTAGTGACCATCTCATTCGTGACTTTCAGTTAATCAGGATAGTTTACAGCCCTGCCTCATCACCGATGATTTTTTCGAGACAAGATGGGCAAGTCACCAGGTTAACTAGTCGACTTGGTGACTATAGCATGACGTCCTAAATTTTTAAATACATTCAAAAGAATAAGTACCCACAATTAAGATCAACTCTGAAAAAAAAAAGGGAAAGTTTTCAAATAAATCTGGCAAATAAGGAGAAATTTTACAGTCAAGCTATGAATGCATAGTGGTTCTGGAAATTAATATGTTATTTGCAGTTATAAACATGATGAATTGCAAGAACACGACACGAAAAGAAACAGGACTGAAGCCTGAGACAGGAGGAAGAAGAAGTCTCATCAACTGGTTTCTGACCTCCGACTTCTCCCACTTTCCTTGTTTGGGCCAGGTCATAACCTTGGCAAGCACCTTGTAATGGAAAATGGCAGCAGAAACCAGCCTTGCAAAAGTGTTGGTTTATTTACCAACTAATATGTTATAAGGATCTAGCCCCATCCAACTTCGATCCCAATGCTTTCCGATTACGTAGGAAGAAAAGAATAGAAGAGAAAAGGCTGCACTGTTGTTGTGCCAATCAGTTCGTAGGGAACTGTTCTTGTAGTGGTCCAAGAAAATGCAATACCTGAAGAAGAGTGGAAATCCTTTCCGAGAAGCAACTAGCAAGCAAAGGGAGAGTGGTTTCAGCTGCGGCCCGTGCAATAAAAGCATATGAACTTAACCTTTCATCCCTTGCTGGAAAAACAAAGAAACAGGAGACTAATGTGCCAAATAAAGAACCATATTCCTAATGAACAAAGGGAAATTAAAACCCCAAAATTGAAACAGAACATGAGAACAAAATAATACAGCACTACAAATGCATACTTGAAATGGATGCAAGCAAGTGGTCAGAATCACAATCATCATCAAAGGCTGAAGCAGCACCAGCTGTATCAAGATTCATGAACATCACTTCTAAAGGAAAAACCAATATTTTACCTATAGAGAAACTGAAAAATGTTCCACTGACTCCATTTCAGATAAACCAAACCTATAGAAAAGTAGCAGTTACCCTTAAGCTGAGAATTCATAAGACAATTAAACAATCTTGCGCACACACTTGTTCCTTCAGATGAAAGTGCTTTATCGCCAGAATTGATATGCTGCAGACATAATGTCAGATTCCTTGCAAGCATTATCGCATCAAAACATGGTAGTAATGGTAAAACTACAGAAAAGAATATAAACCAAAGAAGCCTATTGAAACTTGTAGGTCGAAACACAGCATGAAGTGCAGAATATTATTCATTGACCTGATACATCAAATGTATATATATATCATTGCATGCGACTAGTTTCTATTAGGAAGACCACCAGAAAGAAAATTTTATCCAATTTAGTTTGGACAGAGCTATTCATTGAACAAGACTAGAACACTTAGAAAAGGATATGCGTGAAGAATGGTCCCTGATCATGGAAATCTCCACAAGTAAGAGACAAGAAAGCAAGGCTACCTAAGACACTGGTCTGGCTATCCTCATGGAAAAGAGTGGAAGAAAGCAACATATCCATCATGTATTCATGTTTAGATGAGAAAAATAAACTGCTATATATACAATATTACATTTATGGAAAAATTCTTTAAAGGTGCATATATATAAACTTTTTTTATTTATTAGTAAAATCAATATAATTGAAAACTGGAAAAATGAAGAAAAACAAAACAAAGAAAAACACCAGAAAAAGAAGTCTATCGAGACGATAGAACTCCAACTAACAGAAAGCTAGGACATTTCAACATGGAACACAAGGGACAAAACCAAACAACAATCGACTATCCCAACACCATTATGAAGCAACCAGAACCTCAACCTACGCAACAATCATAGTATCAGTCAACAATTCACGATCAAGAGCAAAGGACCACTCAACCGCTGTGCAAACCATAAATAACTTTGTCCCTCCATTAAGATGGTCACTAATATCTACATGGAAAATCCATTTGTTTCTTTCCAACCACCATATCACACGTGGAAGAAGGAACCACACCATTTGTTTCCTTCCAGTTAGCTTGCCTATACCCTAGACCAATTCAAAACATAATCGATGTAGTTGAAAAAATGGAATAAGGGATTGTTTGGTCAACTAATGGAAACTCAATCAAATTAATAACTTTCACAATGTCATCTTTTTATTTTTATTGTCTGAATATTCCAGAGCTAATACTATTCCAATGCCCTTTTCACCTTTTGGTGTGTAAGAAAAACAATTTGTGGCGCTGAAACAAGTCTTTGATTGTAACAATTCAAGATTTAATTCCATATTTCTCATAAAAAGAAGTGGATGGAGCTAAATAAAAACTAGAAACAACTATCGTATTAACTACAACTTAAGTATTTTAAGTCCAGATGTTGAGTCGTCGTTGTAGATTAATTGCACTAAATCATTACAAATGGTATTAGAGTCTAGATCAGTCGGCAATGTGCTACATTCAAATAAGTGAGGGCCACCTTGAGAATCCTACATCGTTTGGTTATAATTGTGGACTTTAACAATGAAATCAAATGTTCAAATATTAGATATTGTAACATTCCAAGGTTTAATCCAACATTGCTTTAAAAAAAATGGATAGAGCAAAATAAAGATCAGAGTAACCAACAATATCAACTTCAGTTTAAGAATTTTAGACCCGATTCATAGATCATAAGTTGTTGTGGGTCAATTGAGCCTAAATGGTTACAATGACACATAAATCATAATATCAAAAATCAAATCTGAAATAGCCTTTTTTCATACTATTATTTCGATATCTAATATTGTGTTATGAAAAAACACAAAAAGCTTCGTTTGTACATATCATACTTAAGTGTCAAGATATTATTACTTATTATTTTGATATCGCGAAGGCATAGTCTCTTTTTTTTCTCAAATAATAACTTTTTTTTCTCAAATAAAAAAGACATTGGCGCCAAGATTGAGCTTGGCTTCCAATCTTGAGCTAGAAGCACAAGCTAGACAAAAGAACGCCCCCACCGGACAGGCAAGGGGATTACCAACAACAGTCATTCTTCGATCTCCCACTGAACATGTTGATCCTCCCCTCCAACTGGGGCAACTTTGATTTCGGTCTCCTTGCTAAAAGCTCCCAGCAACAATAGAGTAAACTTCCGATCGGTAGGCGGGATAGCCTTTTTGTTTCACAATAAGACCTTGACGATTGTCCCTACTTGATGGGAAAAGTCCCAAAAAACTTTTATGCTGCAGGCATTGTGACAGTAAAGCCTGCCAAATTGGACCACCAGCTTTTGATATTCAAGCATCCAAAAAATTAAATGCCACAAATCTTCTTCAGCATTCAAGCAAAAAGGGCATCTTCTTGCCAATTAGAAACCATGTCATTTTAATGCTAATTCAGTAAAAATGCCACCTTGAAGGAACTACCAAGCAAAAAATTAAACTTTGGAAGGAACCTAACAATTCCAAACCAAATTGCTGCAGGCCAATCGTACTTCACCACCATTGAGTACTCACAGAAAAACACCCAGTTTTATCCCATAACCAAATAGAGGTATCAGGATGGAAAGACATCCTGGTAGAGCCATGGGATTCCAGAAGAGCCAACAAATTAATAAGGTCAAGCAACTCACCATCACGTAGATCCCTGCCTTGAAACTCTTATGGTACTCAGATAATCCAACATGATGAGAAACTGTAACACAGAAGAGATAAGGAAAGGACAAACACAACGTTGAATCTCAAAGCAACCTATCCTCCCAAAATCTAACCCACTCCCCTCTCCCAAGAAGCCCATTAATCCCACAAAGCATTACATCCTCCGCCTCCAAGATCCCTCTCCATATACCTCCAACCGTATTAGTATGCACAACAGAAGAGAAATGAAGACAGACACTTTACCATTTCCAAATGATTATTTGGTGCCAAAGAGAAGAACTATATTCACCTCCCCCCTTCAAATGCCATAACCATTTCCCTACAATGGCAAGGTTGAAAGTATGAAAGTCTCTACGAGTAAGTCTGCCTTCACATTTGGGTGGCCACGCAATCATGTGAAATCAGGTCAAAACTCCCCTTCCCCCCTCTCCACAGAAATTGCTTTATCATGCATTGAAGCATAATTGCCACTGAGACAAGAGTTCTGAAAATGAAAAGAAAATAGATTGGTAAGTTCAACAGAATTGAGGAAATCAAAGTAGTCTTGCTGCCCATTGAAAGAAATCAGGAATTCCATTCAGTCAATCTCATTTCAAATCTATCGACTAATGGACCCTAATCCCCACCCCCTGGAAGACATCCCCTCAAAGGCAAGCACATATAGTTGAAGGAGAGGGAATCAACCATGCATCCCAGAAACCGTGCTTCTTCAGAGATGATAGAATCACTGCAGCACACTCCCGATACCATAGACTTATGGAAGTTCGCCTTTAAACTAGAAATCGTGCCAAATAAGCCTAGGATGAAAGTTAAATTGATCGCTTGCTGGTGGGAAGCATCACAGAAAATTATGATATCATCAGCATATTGCAGATAAGGAACCTACTTCACACCTCTGCTTGAGCAGAAACCATGAATTTTGCCTGCCCAGCTGCTTACCAAATATCAGCAACTAACACGATCGGTAAAGGAGATAGGGGTCTACTTGTCTCAGACCACGACCACAACCAAAGAAGCCCTTTGGAAAATAATTAATAAGCACAGAAAATTCAGCAAAGCCGACACAATATCTCTCCATTTTTGACCAAGCCTCATACATCTTACAACCTCATGCAGACATGCCCAGTACACTGTCATATGCTACTCCATATCAAGCTTCCACACCAATCCTAGAATGTCTTACCACATTCTTGATTCAATACATTCATGTGCGACAAGAAAACCATCGATAATGTGTCTCCCTTTACATAGGTAGATTGAAAGTCTTCAATTAAATTTTCCATCATCTACAAGACATTTAGCAACAATTTTGTACACCCCATTCAGCAAACTGATTGGGCGAAAATCCCCAAAGTCAATTGCCCCTTTTTGTTAGCAATCATGTTAATAAAAGCGGTGTTCGCAAGCCCAATCTCACCACCAACCATATGAAACCTCCTCATCATATCCATAATCTCCACTCTAAATACTTTCCAATATCTTTGAAAAATCAATGATTGGAAAGCCATTAGGTGCTTTGTCTCCTACCATCATAGATTGCCTTCTTTTCTTCTTCTAAAAAAAATTCTGCCCCAAAGAAGACACATCAGTTGGGTTGATTTGGTTGAATCCAAATCCATCAAGAAATAGACACAATTGTGGTTTGTGTTGGAGACAATCCATGAATAAACTCTCAATACCACAACGACTCTCTTCTTTCTCAGGTTTGCCAACACCATTTATAACCACCAGGCCCAACAAATTCACTCTCCTTCTACCATTAGCCACTGAATCAAAGAATTTTGTATTTCATTCTCCTGTTATTAGCCAAAGAGCTCTAGAACTCTGCTGCCATGCAACCTCATCTCTTTTCAACCATTTTTCAAGTTCACCCTCTAAACCTTCTCTAATCTCACCCTCTAAACCTTCAAGTCCATCTCTTTGTCGATGTTGACAAAATATCGCTGACACACGTCAGAATGGGAGTTGGGCGACATGATAAACATAGGTATATCACTAAGTACCTTATGTCGAACATGGCTGACGACACGAGTCAGCAGTGTTGACCATGCCACCCGACTCAGTGTAAATTTTATACTAAGTTGGAGACTGAGTCGCCGACACACCCTTTAAAAGGGCCAACACGAAAAACCTTCTTTCCCAAATAGGGCTCCTATGCATCTACCCCCTCTCTTCTGCTGCTAACAAGTTTTTGGTAGCAAGCAGCAAGCACCTATTGTCTTCTTTCCTTAATTTCTCTAAAATTTTATCCCACCTTAAGGTATAACACTTGATTTTTGTAATAAAATCCTTTTTTTCATTTTCTGTGTTTGTGTTTTGAACTTTTCAAATAGGTCTATGATAGAATCTTAGATATATCATAATAATAATTAGATCTAACCTAATAATACATGAGCCTTAGGTTTTTTTTGTTTTTTATGTGTTTTAATGTTAATAACTTGATATTACATAACCTTAACCTAATAATACATAGATCTTAGATTTCTTCATTTTTTTTTTATGTTTTGATGTTAACAACATGAAATTACATAGATCTAAACTAATAATACATAGATCTAATTTAATATTTATATAAATCATTAAAAATCAGTAAAATTCGTGATTAAATAAAAAAGTAAAATATTTATAATTTTAAAAAATAGAATGTTTGGTGTATAATTTAAAAAAATTAGGAATAACAGTAAAAAACCATTAAAAACTGTAGAAAACCAGAAAATATTTGAAATGCATTATTTCATTAAATTAATGACATTTATCTTTTATTTTCAACCTTCATAATGTCAAGTTCATCAGAATTTGAGAGTAACGAGACTCGTAATGATGAAAGGGCAATTAAATCATATGATTCAAGTTGGTTGCATGCATATTCTATTGGCAATGACATACAAAAAATACAATACAAATACTGCAATAGGAAAATAATGAGTGAAGGAATAACAAGATTAAAACAAAACCTTATTAACAGGTACAATAACATAGTTAAGTGTAAATCATATCCATCTACAATTTCTGCTCAAATAAGAATTATTAAAAGACACTAAAGCAAACAAAAGTAAGAAAAAAAGAAGATAAGAAAAGTTCAACAAGATTCTCTCCAACAAAGATATAGTTCAAATATAAACATTCGACTAAAAACCAATTGACTATAAATGAAAGGATCCATTTATATATAACCACAAGTCCAATACTTACTTTTTCCAATGTAAGATTGTTAAAGTAAAAAAGGTAACAAAAAATTGTGATTGATCAGTGCTATTTCAATGTATATGAATCCTTAAGTGGATCTATTTACTATCTTAACGATATATCGATAATTTTAGTACTTCCTCTTAGACTGGAGCATATATATTTATCATGCCTAACTTATTACAAATATTTTCAAAAACCCTTACAGCCTACCCCTCTTATATACAATGCCAATTGTTTTAAAGAAAGGGTGTAGGGAGTAGAGATTAGCCCATACATAGCAACTTTCCTTATATTACGAAAGTCTACCTTGAAGTGACTGATTCTCTCATGAAAGACTAGGTTATTGGCTATGAAGATGGTTGCTTGATTGTCACAAAACATCTCCATTGCAAGCTCCACTGAGAGTCCCAAATCAAAAAGGAAGGATTTTATCCACATCACTTCACAAGTTGTTTGTGCTATAGATTTGTATTCTACTTCAGTACCGTTTCTTGCTTCTTTAGGTTACCAAGTTCCCTTCGACATAAGTATAACACTCAAATGTTGACTTTCTATCTCCATGATCACTGACATAACTTGACTTGGAGCAGGCAACAACATCAAAACTTCCATGCCTTCAATACGCAAGACCTTTGTTGCGTGTGCCTTTAATGTTGATCAAAACCCGCAACACTCCTCTCCAACAAACACCTCGTGACTGAAGCATAAACTGACTACATAAGCCAACAACATAGGCCTTGTGATAGTTACGTAGATCAGCTTTCAAATGAACCTACAATATTGTCTGGCATCCTCATGCATCTCTGAACTATCACCCAAAAATACTAGTATGGATCAATTCAAGTTTTTTCAGGTTTGCATCCAAGAAGGCATCTTGTCTTTTCCATGTGCAAACTTGATCCCAAGAAAATATCTAAGGGTCCCCATGTCCTTAATGATAAAGTTCTTACTAAAATATTTCTTAGTCTCCAAAATACCTATAGAATCACAACCTATCAGGATAATATCAACATACACTACAAGTATGACACATCCTTCACTACTCTTCCTGATAAGCACTGAAAGAACCACAGCACATCGTTAAAAGCCAACCTTTGACACAATTTTACTGAATTTTTCGAATCATACCTGAAGACTTTGTGTAAGGCTATAAATAATCATCTTCAGTAAGTACACCTTATTCTCCCCTAACGCAACATCTTCCAGAGGTTGCATCGTAAGCATGGTCTAACACACATCACTGTACAAGAAGGCATTTTTTACATCCAACTAGTGAAATTCACAACCCAAATTGACAATAATGCTCATATAGACTTCATCTGACTATTAAGGAGAAGGTTTCTACATAATCAATCCCATAGGTCTAAATGAATCCTTTGACCTCCAAACAAACCCTATATATGTCTATTATCCCATCAACCACGTGTTTGACAGTAAAGACTCATCTACAACCAACCACAGCAGTCTCCAAAAATCGATCAATCAATGCTCAAGTATCATGAGATAATAGAGCTTGTATTTCCTCGTCCATTGTCGTTTTCCAATAAGATACCTACATAGCTTTAAGAAATTTCCTAGGAATAGACCAACAGACAACAAATACAACAAAGGAACGAAAATTAAGATGCAGGCAATGATAAGAAATAAAGCCAGAAATAAGCTAAGTTGTGGTTGATTGACTACCTTTGCGAGGGACAATCGAAAGAACAAGTTCAGTGTTGCTTGGCCTTCCGACTAAAATTAAGTATTGATCAACTGTTGAGTCCATGGTGGATTCTTGAGACACCTTGTGTAAAGCAACTAAGGTCAAGATGAACTGACAGAAAAATCAACAGGAACAAACTCAACAGGACTCGACTGCTCAAACGAAATGGGCAAAGGAATAGATAAAAATTATTTAGAGAAGAAAGAACCACCAAAGTAAGGAATAGATTCATAAAATGTAACAATAACCAATGTAAAGAGACGTTTGGTTAAGGGATTATAGCGATAGTAGCCTTTCTATGTTCTTGAGTAACCAATAAAGATACACTTGATAGTTCAAAGTGCTACTTTGTCAAGACCCATGGACAAGTCTAGAACAAAATAGACACACCTATAAACTCTAAAAGAGAAAATCTTTTTAGGGGAATTTCCCCAAAAAATGCAGAAGAGATGAATCACACTAAAATGACTCTAATGGCAAACTCAATAGGGTCTATTGGAGCCATTATATGAAAAGATGACCAAATCAATTATGTCAGGTAGAGATACAAGATGGTAGAACTTGTGAAGCGTAATCTCGAACCAAAAAGAAGAGACCATCACCATGTACAAGGCCCAAACCAATCCTTTTCTCAATCATCAAGTCCTAAAAATGCAATGGAAAGAAAAAAAAGTAACAGAATAACGTAATGCTTTAGTAATGGCGTTGACAGATAATAAGTTAACAAGAAAGCTCAGTATATAAAGGACTCCGTCCAATGAAAGTTCAAATTGACTTCCACCACCCGTTCACCTCCAACTGCACATAATTTACCATTGGCAATTCAAACATTCAAAATGGATGACTTGGGTGAGAAGGATGAGCAAAGGTCTTGGGTACCTATCATATGGCTTGAAACACCTGAATCTATAATCTAGGAACTAATTTTTGAAATTAGGAATGCACTAGCACCTGAAATAAAGTTTTGGGAACTAGTGGAAGTCAATTGAGATGCTTGATCCTGTAAGAGACGCTCGTATTCCTCCAAAAAGATGGTGACCAACTTAATAGTTGTAAAAGCAGTAGAAAAGTCAATTCTCGCAGTATTCTGTGCCCACTCGAGTTTCCCAAACTTCTTTCAACACTTCTCAGAAACATGGTTAGTGTGGCTAAAATGTTCACATTTCCTATTTATCCGATTTCCGAGATCGCCCTCAAAAGATAAGCCCCTACCATGCCCACGGCTACAACCTTTGGTTGAGCTCACCAAGGCAAACTAACAATGCTAGGCATGTCGATAGATATCTACAGTATACAGGAGAACATGTTCTCGATGGTAGGTACAGAGTCTAGCCCAAGTCCCTGGGAATCTAGCTACATATCTGGGAGGAAATCTCTGGATTGAGGGTCAAGAGGAAGACTGCTACAAAAAGTTCCTCACAGTACTCCCTTATTTTGGAAACGTCAGCCACCAATAGTTTGTATATCTCCACTTCATCCATAAGGGCTTGTAGGGAGTAAAGGTCTTGAACAGATACATTCCCTTACCGAAGGGTAAAGAGCTACTCATATAACTCACAAACTCACAAGAAGTTCTTCTCATTACAGTATGTGCTTTTCAGTGTATCTCATGTCTTATGTCTTCTTGACCGACTTGACCATCATCAATCCCCTCAAAATGTTTCCCAACATACTGTTAACCAGCCATGAGATTACACCACAGTCATTGACATACTAGTCATCAAAAATAGCGTCCTTTGCATCCAAGGGACCTTAAGTGATGTGTCAGATCATACGATGAGCACCGAGAAATGTCTCAAAAGCGAGACCAAAGTAGATAATTTTTTTCATTCAATTTGATGGAGGTGCCACTCAGGCTCCTCAACCAGAAGTCACGAGAGAATGTGAAAGCTATGACACACCATAGTCAGGTCTTAGTAGGTCTAAATGGCCGTAAAATACAATGGTGTAGTTTTAAAATTACACAATAGGCAAGCATGCAGTATTCTTTACAGCGAACACAAAGTGAAGATTTAAAGACCTTTACATGTAACAGGTAAGCAGGAAATAGCCGGACAAGGCTCATACGCCCATCACAGGTTGCTAGTGGTGGTCCAACAGGCCACCAGCATGGTTGTTGGCCCTAACAAGGGGAAAAAGAAAAGGCTGATCAGATCACATAGAGGCCTACCTGACCAAAGGAGAAGAACAACCCGGCACTTTACTCTAGGTATACGGATTCCTAAGTAGAAGCATTTACTCTCTTAACAATACATCCAATACTTCCCCTCATTTATGGCATTTTTAAGTCCTACAAGTGTCTCTTTTGGACATATGTAGATGTATGTAGACTTGGACTCATGAAGGCCTCTTTTGACTCAAATATTAAGTAGAAATATAGATATCCAACTCTAAAAAAATTAGCTATGACTGAAAGAGTCCATCTATATATAATATATCCCATCCTCAATCTTTCCAATGTGGGATAATTCCAATAGACACATCTCATGTTATATGATTTATCCTGCAAACTTTGACACTCTAGAAGATAAAGAAATGTATAGGAGAATAGTAATGAAGTCTAAAAATAAAGAAAGGCGTAGAAAGAAAATTCAAAAATTCCAAGAGATGGGTAGTATCCCAAGGGGAAGTGGCAGCGATAGTGGCAATCAAAGTACATAAAAGGATAAAGAAAGATATTATTGGAATGTTCAAAACATACAGTTAAAGATATGATAATCCAAATGCAACTACAGTTAAAAAAGAAGTCTCAAAGCAAAAAATCATTAAAGACATTTGCAAATGTCAAGGAGAAAATTGCTCAAGCTATAGCAAAACATATATTCTTCAATGTTATACCTGTAAATACAGCAAAAAGACTTTATTTGCAACATATATTTGATGTTATGGCAAAAAAAGGTACAACAGTAAAGACACTGAGTATGAGATTATAAACAAGTACCTTAAAGTAGAAAAAGAAGAATTAGAAACCTACAATAATGACTTGAAACAACAATGACAATCTATAAAATGACTGTCATGTATGATGATTGGACAAGTACCACGAGAAAATAGATCAACAACTTCATGTTTTACTGTGATGTTCATACAATTTTCTTAAAGCTTATTAATGCTTCTGATGTTATTAAGCAAGTGAGAGCATCAAATATAGTGCTAATTGTTACAATGGAAGTAATTTTAAACAAATCGGTTCCAAGGCTATGACAAAGTGTAAAATCTATTGACACTATGTACAACTCACTGTATTAATGTATTACTTAAGGACTTCTCAAAGCAAAGGTGGTAACCAATTTCATTTATAATCACTCATATTTACTAACTTTTACAATGTCACCCAAGTATTGCAGTAGTGATTTGAGATGTCCAAAACTCATTCAATTTGCAATAAATTATATTACTTTACAATATATACTTGATCGAAAAATAGACTGAAGTATATGTTTAATTTGCAACAATGATACTGATACAAGAAAAGTGAAAGTCCAATTGATAAAAAACTAATATCAATTATAAATAGTGCAACTTTTTACAATGATTGTCAAAAGGTAATAAATATTATGAAACCAATTTCGAAGATCCTTCTATTAGTGGATAATGATAAGAAACCAACTATGGGTTTCTCATATGAGATTATGTGGTTGATAAAAAAAGTTATAGCTGATGTTGCATGAAGACTATTTGAACCTAATAGATTTTATATATATTTACGATGAGAACGAAGAAGATAATCTTATAATTCGTTGCGAGAAAATGAAGAACCATGAAGGTAGATCATGTTCTAAAATTGCTGGTTAGATGACTTTCAATGTAGAGGAATATGAGTTCATCAGGATGCACTCGTGGAAGTACTCCGAACTTAGTAGACGACAAAAATGGTAGCATTTGAGATGTAGTCTTACCTGCAACAAAAAAAACCACAAGGACTAAGAAAGACTCAAAGGTCATTTAACTTATTTACAGGGAAGAATACCTCACACATTGTACATAAGATAAGAATCATAGAACCTGACCAGAAATTCATTATCGACAAAGAACTCATCATGGTCAGCAACGAAGTGAAGACTTTCAGAGTAATCAAACAAACGGAACTCTATTAAACTCACTTGACTTTTTAAGTATAACGAACTATAATACTGAAAGTGAATAAACAAGAATTACATCTTTTATACCCCAAACAAACAAACTAAATAACATATAAGCAAATTCTTTGATTATGTACCTCCTCCAACATAATATGATGAACAATAAACATCCTCTAAATTAATATTACATACCTCAACAACCTTAAAGAATTCCTCGACCAATTATTCCACAATATCCACCAATAAGATTCCCGATACCAATGTATTAAATGTCAGTTTTGTGTCAGACTTCGACAAGTTGAAGAACAGATACATGTCGGCAAAATGCCAAGATGTCAGTATTGTGTTGATGGAAACACAGTAAAAAAATCCACATTTGTTTAGAAAACTTTTATGTCGATGTCGTATCGGAGTTGTTTCGGTAATGGAAAATAAGATACGTGTCAGTGAAATTTCGACGACACACGTCGACATTTGGTATTATACCCGATACAACAACCACTATCGCAATATCACAAATATATTGTTGAATACCAAACATATTATAGTAATATATCTTGAATCAACTACATGTTATAGAAAAAGTACCAAATTCAACAACAAATTCATCATAACCACAACTCAACTGAACAACAATACGACTTTAATGAACTAAAACATTCTTTGTGGTAATAAACATATATAAGATAACTTTTAAGAGTACTTTTGTTTTAAAACATTTATTAAGTATTTTTACATATTATTTATACTTCTGGATATTTATATTAAGTCCATGCAGTGTATTTTAACGTGATATATATTTAGAAAGTTGATTTAAGTAGTCTTACATATAAATTATTACTTACTTTAGCTTATCCTAAAATTTCAAATCAAAATTCAAAAAAAAATTTGACTATTTTTATAGACTTCCGTAAATTTACCGTGTTTGTCCAACACATTTTCTATTTTTGTCATACTAACCGACATTTAAAATTATGTTGCCCACATGTTCCTGCAGATTCCACCACCCCTTGAATAAACCATCTAATTGTCAAAGTCAAACCACGCAATTTCAAATCTGAAAGATGTTGGACCCCAATCAATTTCATTTTCTGTCAACAATTACAAAGGCATGTGACCAAGACGTAACCCTTGAGAAGCATTGTACAAAAGTTTCAGGCCATCTGTCATCCCACCCATTACTCACCATGATTCTTGCCAATTTAGCGAAACTTGGGTCTTGTTGAAGATTCCATCGGGTAAATTGATAGCCAAAAATCAGCAGATCACTCCACTCAAGTTCTCTGATCAGATCATTAAATTCCATCATACCATTGGTCACCCTGCTACCAATCCCATTGTGGTCTTCAACAAACCTTGTGACATTAAAATCACCACCCACAACCACTTTGCCAATCCCATGAACAGGTTCCATAAAGCAAGCCTCCTTGCCTGCTCAGATGGCCCATGTATATTGACAACCCCCCATTCAATATTCAGACACAATATTCTTAAGGACCACCATCAAGCCAATAGTCAATCCAACTCTGTGAGTGCATGAGAAGATGGAGCCATTGCAAATGGTAAGTAGACCACCTGAAGCAGCTGCTGACTCCTTAAAAGCAAAATTGTCAAGCCACCTTCCAGCCACTGTGTTACAGAAAGAAGAATCAACAACTGCAAGATTTGTTTCATGAAAGCAAACAATATTTGGATGAGCATTCCCGATAATAGACTTCACCGTTCGATGCTTGCATCTCCACCTGACCCTCTCACAACCCAAAAAATTATCTTCATTGCAAGTGTACAACCCAATAGACCATCAAGTCACTGGTCAAACTTGTGCCCCACGCACCCTGGCAAACCTTCTTTCTCCTTTCAATAAGATATTTCCGAACATCCTTAATGTCACTCCCCAAAGACAAGCCAAGGGCTCTACCAAAGTCCATTAGATAATCATCTGACCACAAATACACTCCATCCATTTCCACCACGTCAATAAAATTGCCCCTCGCCCTATCCTTCTCCCAACTCCCTCTCCTCCAATAAACCACCAACTCCCTGTTACTACCCTCCCTCCAAGCATATTCACTCCAATCCCCCACAGACACACCATCAGCATTATGAAATTCCGATCAGGAACTTGGCCCTGTTGAAGCATGAAAAGGGGAAAGACAAGCGGAAAAAGGAAAAGTATACTAGAAGAAAGTATGAGAAATCTCAAGAGAAGGGATATTTGAGATGTTATGACCTGATGATAGTTGGACTTCCTCACCCCATGACAAACCAACCTCTCAAGAGAACCCAGCATCCCTGTCTGAGCATCCTACTGAGAAACACAGTCGGGATCTTCTTCCAGGCTTCCTGTCACAGCATCACTATAAATTACAGGACGTGAAGATACAAAAGGAGAGGTTTGGCCTTGAATGGTGTCGACTGTCTTCAGGCGCTTTCCCCAATGACTACAAGCAGCAGCTTCCTCAAATTCCTCCAGAAGAGCCCTTCCAAGTAATCCTAGTACCCCAGTAATAGGAAGTCTAGTGGCAAACCAAAGGAGCGCTGTGAGCAAAACCCAAAAAGAAGCAACCACAGCAAGCTCGGAGACTGGATGGAAGGAAGGGACCTAACGGTGGTTGTCTTCCTTTCAACGAGCTCCATATGCTTGTTGCTCGAGGAGAAGTCTCGGAGTCCTCCAGCTAGTATCTTGAGAGCACAGATCATCAAATGGAGAAGATGAAAAGCCATGCCATCCATCCCCACCCGAGGGGACTGATGGGACAGGCGAGAACCCAACAAGCAGATGTTTGACACATTCGGGTGAAGAAAACAACCTCAATCCAGTCGGATCCAGGTTCTCAGACAAACCTTACAGGCCCATTATGTTAACTGGGTGCACCAAACCAAATCCAGACCCAAGGGTTAACCCATGTTCTTTGAATTGAAGGCAGGTCCATTGAGTTAACTTGCTGCTGTTTGCGACCACTGAGTTGGACCAAGTCAAACTGGGATCTGACTCATTTCTTCTTCACCATTATTTGACTGTTCACCTACTTCTTCCACCTCCGGGCACCAAACATCTGTCACCAACATGTGAAGTCAACAAGGACAAAAACAAAACAATGGCGCCATCTTAAGATACTCTGAGCGAAGCCTCGTCTCCTACCTTCTTCATTCATTCACCTATCTTGACTTCACATGAAGATGGAACTCCCTAGAATCAATTAGCACAAGTTCCGCTTGAATGTCATCATCATCAAGTCTACCTTCGACAAACCCCTTCACAGAACCCATATGTTCTAGCACTTCTGATATCACTCTCCTACAGCTAGCTTGAAGCAGTAGTCCGTGGATAGCCACCCACCAAGATGGCACAGATGCCACACCAAACTCTCTGGTCTATTGAGAAAATCGAACATGAACGCCACCTACAACATCCTCCTCCATTAATAAGATTTCCTCCAAAGCTTACTTGTTAACCATGTGGACAACCACCCTCCTCTCTCCAACCCTACGCAGCTTAGAGTCTCCCCAACAACTATGACTGAAAAGGGTCCTGATCATCACCCAGTCTTTCTCTATCTCCCACTCAATCATATCCACATGCTCCAAATCCTTGAACACTGAAACTGTAGTGGGATCTCAATTGGAGTGGTGGTAGATGTGGCATTCAATGGCAGCATAGTCAGAGCAATCGTGGTAGAATGAAGAAAAGAAACAGTCCACACAATATCAGCAAAACTAACATCCTTGGAGACCGTCCAACCTGCAACCGAGAGCTTCCTAACCATCTTCCGAGAAGTAGTCCCCTTCTTCGGGCAGCTTCTCTTGCTGTGCCCTAGACCTCCACACCATCTGCATACCCATGGATTACATCATTCTGACTGCACATGCCTCTTAACAAAGCATCTGAGGCATTGTATTATGTTTTTCTTTTGCCCTAATCTTCTTTCTGGACCTCTATTCAAAATCCTCTCCACCCATGCACGGCCACTTCCCAAGGGGTGGCACTGGCACCCAAAGCTTGCTAGGAGACCTGACTCTTTCTCTTCCAGACCAACCAAAATCAATTCGTAGTGACCAGGCTCCTTCCCTATTGCTTCTCTGTCTCTCCTTTTGTTGCCCCTCATCACTCTTATCACAGCCCTCGTATACATAAATTATTCATCTTAAATGACCAATCCTTCATTAACCTTAGCCCCTTACCCTCTTTTTGTGGATGTTAACCATCTATGTTTTATGCCAACACAGTTTGTTAAAGGTCATACGGAAGTGAACCTGTACTAATGCTCATTGATGAAATATATGCTTAATATAAAAAAGATTGAAAATAAAACATATAAAAAATAGCTTTGGGAATTCACACAGCAATGACCATAGCTGGACCAAAAACTTGTCTCTGAGGATAAATGTACAAGCCAAGATAAATGGGTAAATTATGTGTACTTTATCTCATTTTTTCGCATTCCAGCATTATCATTTTTGTTTCCTATCATTTTGTCATATTAATAGGACATACTTACAAACAATGAAGAATACAAAATTAAATAATGCCATTTACGTATAAATAAAGCAAGATGGACTTGAAATTAATCAGCATTTCAGACAACTAGCAGATAAACAACATTCCCACCAGAAAGCTAAAGTAACACACTTTTAAAAAAAACCATTATAACTTCTTACTTTCAAACTTACATGATCAAATAATTTCATACATGATTGTTGGCTTGGCTACTGTTAAAAGTAACTTATTAAGTTAAATAGCATAGAGAAACCACGCATCAATACGTGGTCTGCCAATATTAGCTAACCCACCTAAGCCCATTATAAGAATACATCAATACTCTAGTGGGAAATAAAACTATGCATCAGATTTATAGCAGTACCCCAAGAAGGACATTCCATGTCTCCAACAGGACATCCATAGCTTCAGAACACCAAGTTTCCTCTTCATTGTTGGGACTAGTAAGAGCGTTTGCCACTTCACTTGTCAACATGGCCAAGAGTTGAAGAGTTCCAAAGGCACTGAAAGTTTAAAAAAAGGAAGATGAAATCCACAATTTTAAGATTTTACTGTATTAATTTAGTGCAACCTGGAAATGCAAGTATATCTATATGACATTCTTAAAAAGGTGTCGGATCATTATATAATTTATTCTAATTTCTACTCCTACTTCATAATTTAAATTTACCAACCTCACAAAGTGGGTTATGGCATTCGTTTTCTTCACTTAAAATTTTGTAGATTCAGTCTTTGTGACAGCCATAGATGGTTGGTCTTAAAAATAGAGAAAATGGTATAAAATCTCATCAAGACAATAAGGTCCAAACTCCAAACAAAAAAAAAAGCAAAAAGGGACTAATCAAGATGCAAAGAGCCCAATACCTAACACTATGTTCTCACTCTTCCACGTCACCTAAGCTAGAACCTTCTCCAGAACAGACAAGATGAGCTGTTTCAAGCACATATGTGGATACCTCAAGAGTCTAGAATGTACGTCTGTTTTCCACCTTGACAGCTAAGTAACATGCAGTAGGGTTGCCTAACACAAGCATTTCCATTGGTTATAGACATTTGCCACACCAAAGCCTCCGAAAAGCGTCCAAACATCCATTGAGAATCCCACATGACACAATCCAAGCCTAAGCCCACATAACTTGGCCTAATATGTGATGAGTCTATAAAACTACTCCTGAAGCAACCTCACTATGACACATCAATTGTGTAAAAAAGGCTTCAACAATATCTGTCACCTCCTCATGTATCCATATGGATTTCCCTAGTATGGGGCTAAGCTTGAAGCATTAAATACCAACATCCTCATAACAATCAAATCAAAATTTGAACCAGGGTCACCATAAAGTATGGGACCTTAGCGGTGGCTCACACCCATGGTGTCAAATTTCGATCCGTGTCGACGAAATTTCGCCGACACGTATCAATGAGTGAAAGCAGGGAAACGACATTATGAGGTATGTCGCAACTTACCTCATATCGAACGATATTTCGGGGGATGCCGGTGCATCAACGATATTTCGGAGGATGTCAGTACATCGACAGATGTCGGTGCATATTTGATATTTTTTAAGGCAAAACTTCACATATCGCTCGACATGCCTTCCCCGCAATATGACACACGATACGGCTTTAAAAGTCAGGAGATTCCTTCGTCTACCGGCGCCTTCTCCCATCTCCTTTCCTCCCCTCCTAAAACTTCTCCAATAGTCCGTCTTCGTCGAGCGTCGTCATCCAGAAGCTTCTCCCACAGTCCAGTGTTGTCCGTCGTCCAGCATCGTCCGTCGTCCGCCAGTCTAGCGTCTTCCACCAGTCCATCGTCGTCATCCAGCGCCTTCTCCAGTTCTCACGTTCGCTGTCTGTCGCCCAACGTCGTCGTTTACTCCGATCTCCAACCAGGTTCGTCGTCCCTTCGTCACCCCCTTTCCCGCAACATGCCTTCGAGTAGGAAACCTAGCCATCGGTATCGTGGGCCACATGGACCACGACTCAGTTGATGATAAATCAAGGAGAAGACTTTAGTATTGGTAGACTTTTGTAATTTGATAAATCAAATCTTATTATAAAAACAATGGGTTAACCTTTACGATAAAAACAATGGGTCATGCATTTCTTTATTAAAAAAGGATTGAACAGCACTACTATCCTTCTTTTTTTAACTTGTGTTGTCTAACCCTTTATGTTTTGTTTTAAAGTTCATGTCTAATGTCTTATTTTTCTCTTTTGTAAAAGAGAATGTGGTTTATAAGATAAGGTGGTTTATAACAAAATTTTCAAAAGAATCTCTTACCGTCTAGCTTTTTTTTTCTAAAGTCCTTTCTTGCAAAAGTAGTTTTACTGTCTTTCAAGTTTCAACAAGTTAAAAATATATATGAAGCATTAACAATAACAATCATTTTCTCCTTTTTTTTATAACCTCTGTCTTAGAGTAAATCTTTTCTTTTATTTAAGAAATTCTCATATTTATTTTGTAAGTAATTAAAAAATAAAGATTCAACCTAATAATATTTCAATTCATTACATAAATAATAGATCTAACATAATGATTCTATAAAATCAGTAAATTTTTATAATTTTTTTTTTAAATAAGAAATTTCATAATTTATTTAAAAATCAGGAAAATTTAAAAAACATCAAAAATGATTGTAAAAATTAGGAATAATTACACTTGGTGTATTTCAATTTGTTAGATCTTTAGATTTTGGCATGTAATTTCGTGACTTTTTGCGTGATTTGTAATTTGGAAGATTTTTGTAATTTCATTTGTTGATTTAATTTTATTATCTTTAATTAACACATATCCCATACTTAATATTACTACTTTAGTATTGTTGTACCACGTTTATGTTATACTACAACAACAAGATTGTATTGTTTAAAACAACTCTCATTTAAATCCCTTTTTTTTAAGTTCACATGCAATCTTAGAAATAAAGTATAAACTTCGATTTTAATTAGATCTACCATAATATTGCATAGATCTAAGATTTTTTTCAAGTTTATTTTATTATTTTGAATCTTAATGTTAATAATTTGATATATAATTATATAAATTAGTAATTCTTTATAATTATTTAAAAAATCAGAATATTTCATAATTAATTAAAAAATCAAGAAAATATGAAAAAAAATCAGGAATAATTGTAGAAACCACTATAACATGTAAAAAATCAGACAATATTTGAATGCATTATTTCATTAAATTAATGACAACTATCATTTGTTTTCAACATTCATAATGTCAAATTCCTCAGAATCTGAAAGTAGTAGAGGTCGTAGTAATGTTAGGGCAGCTAAATCAAAGGATCCAGGTTGGTTGCATGGATATCTTATTGATAATGATAGACAAAAAACACAATTTAATATTGTGACAAGCAAATAAATAATGGAGGAATAACAAGATTAAAACAACACCTTCCTGGTAGATATAGTAATGTAGCTAAATGTAAATTGTGTCCATCTGTAGTTTCTGCTCAAATGAGAGAACTATTAAAGGACACTAAAGCAAAGAAAAGTGACAAAAAGAGAAGAGAAGAAATGTTCAACAAGATTCTCTTCAATGAAGATACTTCTGGTGCTATTCCAATATCAGATTCAGATGATATGATTTATCCTGTAGACTGTAACATTTTAGAGGAAAGAGAAATGTTTAGAAGATCAGTAATAGAATCTAGAAATGAAGAATGACATAGAGAGCAAATTAAAAGATTTCAGACAAGTAGTACTGGAACTTACAAGGGAAGTGACAGTGGTAGTGGCAGTGGCAGTGGTATGGCACAAAAGTATAAAGAAAAAGACATTACTGAAATGTTCAAAAGATATAGTCAAAGATACGACAATCCAGATGCAGCTACAATTAGAAAAGACGCCTCAAAACAGAAAACAATCAAAGACATGTTTGAAAATGCCAAAGAAAAAATCGATCAAGCGGTAGCAAAATATATATTCTTCAATGCTATCTCTGCAAAAACAACAAATGAACCTTATCTACAACATATGTTTGATGTTGCAACAAAAGAAAGTGTAGGAGTAAAAGCACCACTTGAGTATGAGAACATGAACAAGTACATTAAAGCAAAGAAGAAAGAATTAGAAACTTACATTAATGGTTTGAAACGACAATTGCCAATTTATGAGGTAACTATCATGTGTGATGGTTCGACAAGTACCACAAAGAAACAGATAATCAACTTCGTGGTTTATTGTAATGGTCGCACAATTTTCTTGAAGTCTATTGATGCTTCTGATGTTATCAGAAATTACAAGTACATATACAAACAAATCGAAGAAATCATTAAACAAGTAGGAGTAGCAAATGTGGTGCAGATTGTGACTGATAATGGAATTAACTTTAGAAAGACTGGCTCTAGAATTATGAGAAAGTATGACACATATTGGACACCATGTGCAGCTCATTGTATTGATTTAATACTTAAGGACTTTGGGAAGACGAAGTTGGTGGAAAAGACAGTGAGAGATGCAAAGATTGTAACAAATTTCATTTACAACCACTCCTTTTTACTAACTTTAATAAGGTCACCCAAGTGTTGTGATGGTGATTTGATTCGTCCAGAAGTCACTAGATTTGCAACAAATTATATTGCACCCTAAAGTACGATTGATAAAAGAAATGTACTGAAGTATATGTTCAATTCGCCACAGTGGTACAAATACCACGAGAGTGAAAATCCAATTAGTAGGAAAGTAAATTCAATTATAAATAATGTACATTTTTGAAAGAATTGTCGAAAGATTGTACATATTATGTCACCAGCTTCAAAGATCCTTCGATTGGTAGATGGTGATAAGAAACCTAACATGAATTTCTTATATGAGGCAATGAGATTGATGAAGGATGCTGTGACCGATGCAGCATACAGATCATCTAAGACAAATCTCAAAATTATAGATGACAGATGGTCTAACATGCTTCTTCATCCTCTACATGAAGCTGGTAAACATTTTAACATGAACATTCATAATTTTCATCATTATATTTCATTTATTATAAATTTATTTGCTAAATAAGTTTCTTTTGTTAATGTAGCATATTATTTGAATCCACGGTTCCAATACAGTCATCAACTTGACAGTCGTACAAATTTATTAGCATCTGTTAAAGATGTAATCAAAAAATTGGAGTCTAATGTCAATGTCCAAGTACAAACTCTCAATGAATTGAAGTACTTTCAAGATGAACTTATGTCATTTGGAGAGCCTCATACGATACGTTCTCGTGACACAATGACTCCAAGTAATATTTTTAATATCATTTCTTTTATTTCATAATATAGTTAATAAATAAATATCATATTTCAA
>JAMKQA010005100.1:0-43299 GCA_024699735.1 Posidonia australis | reverse complement strand
AATTCCTTGTGCATGATAAGTAGAATATTGTGAATCAATTTGCTCATTAATTCATATTATTGTTAAAATTGATTAAAGAGTTATTAAAAGTTAAAATTCTCTATTCACCCCCCTCTAGAGAAGCCTTTAGATCCTACAATCTTGAACAGGTGCATGCCATGGGTTAGGTCCTAGGATGCGTGGATATGGAGTGGAGAAATGAATGAGGTGGATATGGAGTGGATTAATTTTCCTAATTCATTAATTCTCTGTGAATTCATGATCTCTTGTCAATCTACCCTTTTTCATGATTTTTAGCTAATTTACATCATTAACTAAGCATGGGAATCAACAGAAACAGAGAGGAGAAGGGATGGGTCGCGTATTCCGTTGAGTTGCTGGTGTTTCTTCTCATCTTTAGCGAGCTTTCAATGCTCCCTGACAATCTCCTCTCCTCCAGCAATCACCTCGGCCTCCGACATAACTCCTCCTCCTTCGGTGGCACCCCTCTTCCTCTCCTCCTTTCTAGGTCTTCTTCTCTCTCTTTTTGAATTTTCTCTCCGATGCCAGCTCTTTCTTTTCCTTCTTATCTCCTCCAACTCCCTGTCGTTTTCAGCTGGCAGCAACTATTGTCAAGACAGGGTTGGGTCGACGGCAGGGCATGGCACTGTCAGGAGAGACAGTGCCAACCGTAGGGTAAGGATGACACAGTAGAAGGCGGCATAATACTGTGCAGCTATTGTTAATGTATACCCCCTCATATATGATATAAAATACCAAAATACGAGGCAATACGAAAGTCCAGAGATGCACACAGATGTACGACAGAGAAGAGAGAGCACAATCAAGCATCAAAACCCATATTCCACTAATCACTTCTTATACAAATGCATGGGTACAAGCTTGCATATTTCAGGATTCTATTTTGGAAAACATGCACGGCTCATTCACGCATCTCTTCCGTGCCTCACATACGTGGTTGTCTCACACAGGGTCTAGATATTACATACTTGATTATGCCTTGTTTGTCAACTCTTTGACTAACTTCGTGTATTTGTAAAAGAACTTGATTACGCCTTGTCCTCCTAAGTAGTTTGGGTTAATCCTAAGTTGAAACTTGAGATACCTGCATTCCTATAAAAATGAGCATGATTAGTTTCAATAATCAGATTGACAAAGAAATTGGTTAGTTTCTGTAACACTAAATGTTATTTTGTAACAGGACTAACTAAATAGAAGAAAAGAAATATTTTTTCGGTAGGAGGAGAGAGAGAGAGAGAGAGAGAGAGAGATTCAACTTCCAAAATCTTATTAAACCATGTGATCAATACATAATACACAAAACATTTACAATCACTTAAGGCAAAATCTAGATCTGGAATCATCCAAAACAAATGTAATACTTTTTTTTTGAGAAATAGGAAAAGTTGTTCTTCCGAACTACACATAGGATGATGCAAGTGGCAAAAATTACAACAAGATCTCAAGATTGTGTTCATGAGGCTGAATCTGAATTCTGTGTACTTTTGGGGATGAGAGGTTGCTCTTTAATATGAAGGAAAAATCATTCATTTGAGATAATAGGTCATCCACATTGGCATTTATGGATTCCTACAATAGAAAAAATCTTTTTGTAGTACTTCTCACAAAAAGAAACCCCTCAACGATCAAATCATTGAACATCCCACAAACACATTGAACTACATTAGAAACTCGAAAATTGGAAAGCAACAACACTAATGATCTAAAGAGGGAGGGACAGAAGAGAGGAAACTTGATTCCAAATGAATTCGAGAGCAATAAGCCAGATCTGAAGGGACGTCTCTTGGAGTGATACAACGCGACGTTTCAATGGCTTGTTGGAATAGGTGTAGGCAGAATCGATGCTGATGGCATGGAGTTGTTCAATAGTATGAGCTAGGGATTTTGTTGAGAAAATTGAAGAGGAGATGAATAGGGGAAAAATGATGCAAAGGAAGGGATTTGTAATTTTGTGAAGTAGTGTAGGAAGTGGAGGTTGGAGAAAATAATCGCCTGTGATGGGACCGAAATTTCTCCTTCCGTCTAAGTCGTCGATGGTAAGGAGATTTCTCTATGCAAGGCAATGAAGGTAAGAAGTCGTAGTTCCCATGATTTTGAAATTTGGTCCCCATGTATTACGAATGTGATTATCATAAATGACATCTTAATTTGTGGGTTATTGTTTTTTCCCATTTTAATTTTGAAGGGTTAAGATGAGAGAATGGCATTTATAATGGACAATCATGATCATTGGCCTTACCATCCAAAGTAAGGACAGACCTCTCCTTAAATTAACTCTCTCTCTCTCTTTAGCCTTCTATCGAAAAAATATTTTTCTTCTTCAATTTAGTTAGTATTATTACAAAATAACATTTAGTGTTATTGAAATTAACGAATTTCTTTGTCAATCTTACTATTGAAACTAATCACGTTCATTTTCATAGGAATGCAGGTATCTGAAGTTTAAGCTTGGGATTAACCCAAACCACGTAGAAGGACAAGGTGTAACCAAGTCCTTTTACAAATACACGGAGCTAGTCAAAGAGTTGACAATCAAGACACAATCAAGTACCTATAATACATTAACATAAAATAAATACTTTTTTTTTTTTGTTATCGATTTAGATTTTGAGTACCCCTGAATTCGAATCCGGGAAGCGTGACGAGTTTTTACCATTTCCCAACTACTGTGACAATGAGGCATTGTCTAAAATAAATACTATTACTGAAACATAATATCAAAACTAAAAGATAATACTGTTAAACGTAATACTAGTTTCGTAGCTTAAAATTTTCAATATGATAAAATCGTACCCACAATTTGACAAGAGTATAAATAATAAAAGCATTACAGCATGGAAACCACCAATCTTCTCCACGTAAATTAAGAAGGGAATGTTACAACCATGTGGAAAAAAAAATGAGAAGAGATGCTGACTCATCAATCTTTTTGGAATTGTTATTACCCTTCATCAAAACAAATCTCATTAACGTGGGGACAAACCTTTCATTGGAAAAATCGAGTAAAAAAAAAAAAAGGAAACAAAAAGTTTCCATTGGAAATAACGCGGGGACAAATAATTTGAAAACTTTTGCCAAATAAAACATACGCGAGATGTCGGATAAGATCATCATATTAACCAATGGAGTAGAAAAATGAAAGTTACAGTTGTTGCTGCGTGAATTTTCAGCATACGTTGGAAAGTTTCACTCTTATTATTCGTGCATCACATGTCGTTGTGGAATAAGAATGTGACGTTAACCAATGGAGTAAAAAAAAACAGAAGTATTGATTCGGCCCATAAATAAAGGAAGTGAAACAAGGAAGTTACAGACAAGTGCCACAAAAGATAAGCATTGCAACCAACTGGTGTGCCACATAATAAAAGGGAGTAATATATTAAAAAGGAAGTAGTAACACAGTTGATTAAAAACGATAGGACAAGAAACTGAATAAAAGACGATCGAAGGGCGGTGGAGGCTGCCGTCCAAGTGCGGGAAGAAAAGGACGTCCCAGCAACCGCGCTTTCTTACACGAAATCTAAGCCATAGATCCTGTCCCCACCACCCCCGGGGGAGGCCGTACGCCACAACGACGCGCCCTCGACAATGAAACCGGAACGATACGATGCGTCCAATTGACAGAGAGGGAGGACCACTGGGTCGGTGGAGATCGTGGGAGGTTGGGATTGGATGGGTCCTTCGATGGTGGCTTCGGGTTTGACCGGGGCCTCGACGCCTTGTGGGTGATCTTTTGGGTGCTTTTTCTCGAGGCTTGTGAAGGCCACCCGGAAGGCACCAGGAGCTGTTCTTGACAGACCTCTGGTGCTGGCCATCTGAGGAAGAACGAAGGAATTGTAGGTATGAGTATGACCCCTTTTTTTTTCTTTTTCTTTTTTTTGGGTTTTTTCTTTTTCTTTCTTCCTTTGGAGGTATGAAAGATGGGTGGTAGCTATTCTTTCCCTTTGCAAATCCATATCCTACATGGAACATGTCATCTCTTCTCTCTCTCTCTCGTCTCTGTTGGATGAAGGTAAGGTGGTAGTATAGATATGTCCATGCATATCCTGCAGTATCATGTGCAGCTCGATATTTAGCTTTTCTAATTGTGTATCTCATGCATGGTCCTCTCTCTCTCTCTCTCTCTCGTGTGGTGTTTGCAAGGAAAAGATCGTGTTGCTAGGTGTCTCACATAGATGAGGTTTGGCCCTATGTAAGTGATGAGTTTGCATTGCTTTTCAGAAAAATAAAAAAAAGAGATAGGCTTTCATCTCGAAATTAGAAGAAGGGTGTTTTTGATTCAGATCTCTCTCTCTCTCTCTCTCTCTCTCTCACATATAGATAGATAGATAGATAGATAGAGAAAGAGAGAGAAGGAGGGGTTTGTTTATGAGTGATGGTAGAGCTCCTTTAGGTCCAAACGAGGGCGGGAGGAGTTGGCATACTGCTGCGGAGTCATGGATCCCAGTCTGCTATCTAAGAACAAAATGGGTTTCAGATGGTAGGATTGGCTTGCATGAACCTGGAGCCGGAGCTGCTCTTCATCTCATCCTCTTTTGGATTGAAGGGAGCTCTACTCCTATGACGCATACATACGTACGTGTCCGAGATATTTATCCATATCAAACTATCAGCAGCGTATGATACTGCTCAAATCTTTGCTTCCTGCTTGTACTAGTCTCACCTCTCTTGTTGTTTGCATTACAATTTTTTGATCATACCTAATTAATCCATAGTCCAATATAAAATCAGCCAGTGTTGCAATGATCTTACCCATGCCCAGGTTGAATCAAATTGTATACCCAAGACATAGGCTCTCAGCCCAAGCCTAACTTGGTTATCAAATAAAATTAAACCAATTAAACTTTCAGCTAAACTCAGGTTATTGTTATGTTAAAAATCACAAGATGATTTAATTTTGATTAAGATTTTGTTTGGTTTAAGATTTTTTTTATTATTTAAATTCAAGTTAAATACTTAAGAGATGAGATTGTTCAAGCACAAATACTCTAGCTATCCAAACCCAACCTTAAATAAATCAGATTATATATAAACCCTATCCAAGAGTTTGACCAAATCGTAAAGCCCTTGCCACATGTTAGCCATTAGCCCAAAATCCCAAGCCACAAATATTACCAACATAAACAGTATCATAATTCATAACCCATCCCATAAATAAAGAAATCTACAGGGGCACAAATGCGTCAAAATTCCCACTCCCTTTCCCGCCATCAACCTGCAACGACCTCTCCCGTAACAAAACCCGAAGAAGAAGAAGTAGAAGAAGAGCGAGATCAAGATCGACATGGGAGGCGAAGTGGGTACGCAGGCTATGAACAGGGAGCTCTCCAACCACCTCTCGGAGCTCCGGATCGAGGGCTCCTCCATCACCGCTGTCGGCTTCTCGGAGCCGTGCTCTGTCTGCGGCAACAAGAAGCGCCGCTGCCTCCAGCCGGCCACCAGCTACCGCAAGAAGGTCCTCATCGTCGAGGACCAAAGCTCCGTTGACAGTGAGGATAACGACTCAGTCACCACCACATCCCCTTCTCCGAGCACCACCTTCTGCTGCTGCTGTTCTGGGACGGGGAGGACGGCGGCGACGGCGACGCCCTCGCCTGCGAGGTCCGTGTCGGGGGTGAGTCTGAGCCCTTCGGGAAGCTGTTATGAGACGCCGAGTGGGCGGGGCTTCTTGGCGAGGTCGAACGCGTTGGGGAGTCCTGGGAGTTCTGGGCTGGGGAAGAGGGTGTCAGCTGGTGGTGGGGATTTGGGTGCGGTGGTGGCGGAGAAGAAGACGGTTGATACCGTTAGCTCGCCGGTGGTGGATGGGAGTGGGAAAACGGTAAGTTCTTGTGAGATTTGTTGCTTTTATTCCTACATTTTGTTGTGTTGGTTTTGGAGGTTTTTAGTGTTTTGCCTTCGGTGTCTTGTTCTGCTCTGAGAAATTTTGTTTGTGATAACAGCAATGGTCACTGCTTTGTTGATTTGTCTGTTCCACTGAAGCATACGAATGTAGTCTTGTTCTTAACAAATTCTGTTTCTAATACTATAAATGCTTTCTGGGTTCTTTTAGTTTTCAGCATGAATGTCTTCTTGTTGTCAAAATAGTCTAGTTTGACTTTGGTCATGATTTTTCACATAAATGTGGCATCCAAATTGGTTCTACTATGCTTCTTGTAAAAAAATTAACTGATTAGCTTAGAATATTATATTTTCACATTTTAGCCAAAAGATTATCTTACCTTTTTACAAAAAATAATGGAGTATATCCTACAGTGTCTTGTTCTGTAGCAAAAACGTATCATATTTTGCAGATTTAACAAATTCCATTTCTAATGCTGTAAATGGGTTCTGGGTTCCTTTTTACTTTCAGTAATAATCATGGATTAAGGTTTTATTTCGAATTTTCTATAAATGTAGCATCTAATCTGGTTCTTGCTTTTCTTCAATTAAAGAGATAGTTGATTAGCTAAGGATGCTCTCTCCGTTTCTTCTGCACGTTGGCCTTGTCTGAAGTCCTCCACAATGTTTTACGATTTATTTTATCTTGTTATAAAAATGCTTTTCTTCGGCCACTTTTTCTGTGAACCGGGAAGAAAGCATCAAATTTTGCAAATGGCAACCTCAATTTCTGTTAATGGATCTGGGTTTTTCTCCACGCTGGGAAAGTATCATATTGTTCAATTCAATACTTGGTCTTTTTAGGAAAGAGATTGATTGAGCTATTAGCGTTGTTCTTGTAGATGCATATCTTGGGAGAGAAAAGTTCAGAGAAAAAGAAGGCGAGTGAGTGCTCTTCTGGGGGGAAAAGTGCTGACGAAGTGAAGGTTTCTGTCAGCTGCGAATGTGGAATTCGTCATGTGATATTTTTCTGAAATGAAAGAAAGAGGAAAATCATACTTGGATGATACATTGATACTGATGTGTTTTTTCTTTTCCTTCTTGCTTTCCAAATCAATTTCAGAGATGTAAAGAGAAGAATTTCATGCTTGCTGATACTGATGTTTTTTTTTGCTTTCGTCGTTCTTTCCTGTTGAGCTGATGCTTCTGAGGCTGTTCGTGAACAGGCCATTACCAGTTAGTGGTAGCACACAAAAGAATGGATAGGTGGCAGTTGGTCGAAAAGATTTCACTATAGGATGAAATGTAACAGAATTTGCTTCTCATTAGCAACAGGATCCATACAATTCTCTCCTTGTGTCTTTCTTTTTTCTTCTTTGGCATGTTAAACAGAAAAGATAAACTTAGTATAAGTAGTTTTTATTCTATTTAATTGCATAAGTTGTTAGATATTTATCTAATGTATGAACTTACGTATATTATTAATCAAGTATTATAGGTTATATAAAAGAATTAGTCCATTTAAATTGATTTAATAAGGTTTAAATTATGAAACTAAGGATCTGTTTGTGCATTAGAAACGAAAGGAAATGGAAAACCGAAGTCAAAAGAAAACCAATGGAAATAGAAACCAACAGAATTTATTTTCTGTTTGACCAAATTTCTGATGTTTGTGTCTATAATTGGAAATAAATAGAAAATAAAAGTTGTGTGTTTGTGTATGTCAATAGAAATCGAAGGAAAATAGTTTTAATTTGACTAAATAAACATAAATGTCTTAAATTTTACTATAATAATAGAAATAATGAAACTACAAAATCAACGAAAAGTATATAAATGGGAAAAAAATCTTCTTGCAAATCGAAAACACAAGGAAGAACGAGAATACTCATCGTTTGATAAAGTTGTACTACCTTGTAGCTAGAATTTGTGAAAGAAAAAAGAATGATGTAGAAAAAGAAAAGAATCCTAAGAGAAAGAGGAAAAAGGATGTAAAGATAACCAAAAGAGGATATGGATAAAACAATAAGGTCGTTCCCTTTAGGATTTTGGTTTCCTTTAGATTCTGAAGTCACAAACCCCCCTTAAATAACATCTCATATGATATGGATTGATTACGTGTAAAAATATAAAGTCTTATTTTCTCGTTATATGATGGGTATAATTGAAAATAAGAAACAAGGACATATATAAAAGATTGTGGTTCCTAAACCAAAGATATAGTAACTATATTATTCTTTTCTCAATCCCATTTTGAGAAGAAAAAAAAAGGTTCTACCCTCTCAGTTTGGAAGATCAAATCTTAAAGACTTGGAACATAGATTTTCGCTATTGATTGAGGTACGCTTTTGATTATGTTTTATCCTTAATGATTTTCATGTTTAAAATCTTGTGTGAGAAGAATAAGATATAATTTACCTCCCTTTTATGTTATTCTCTCATGTTTGATATATTGAATCCTAATTAGAATAATATATTAAATCCAACAAGTGGTATTAGAGCAAAATCATATTTAAACCATCAAGGAATAACCTATCTGATTAATATGAAAATTAAGTTTTCTTTGATCTTTAGGATCAAGAAATAAGGTTTGAATGTTACGAACCTCAAACTCGTTAGTGTCTGAGTGGACATCTGCTTAGATCTTCGGGCACATTAGGGAACTAACGGTTAAAAGTTTAGAACTAACTAAAGTATTAAAGACTGTAACTTACATACTCAATAGAATACCAACTAAGGTAGTTGCTATCCCTTATAAATTATGGATTAGCAAGAAATCTAGTATAAGGCATTCACATGTTTGGAATTGTTTAGCTGAGGCAAGGTCATATAGGTCTAATGAAAAAAATTGGATTCTAAAACAGTTAACTGTTATTTTGTTCGATATTTTGAAAGGTCAAAGGGTAATAATATTTTTGATCCTACAATTAAGTCCATCTTTGAGACGAGAAACGCTTGATTCTTTAAGGAAATAGAGTTTCAGGGAACATTATCTTTAAAGAGGAATTTGTTTCTCTTCTTAGTTGTTATTGACAATAATTAGATTTTTGTTCCTGATATCGTTCAAGAAGTAAATCTAGAACAATAAGATAATGTTGTAAATCTTCGTGATCAAAGTAATGAATAACCTAACTTCCATAAGAACAAATGCTATTGAGAAGATCCACTAAAGAGAAAAGAAATGTGATTTTGGATGATTATATCGTCTTTTTTAAGAATACGATGTGGACATTGGAATGGTGGAAGATGATTTAATCAACTTTTATCAAACCATGAAAAAGTTCTAACTCTCAAAAATAGATTAATGTCATGCACGAAGAGATTAAATTCATAGAAGACAATGAAACGTTTGGGATCTTATCCTATTAAATGAAGGTGTAAAGTTCATTGGTTGTATATGGATATTTAAGATTAAGAGAAGCTTTATAAGTAATGTGAAAAGATATAAGGCTTGTGTTATTGCAAAGAGTTTTACTCGAAAGGAAGGTATTGACTATAACGAGATTTTCTCTTTGAATTCATGAAAAGACTCTTTTAGGATAATAATGGTATTAGTAGTTCATTTTGATCTTGAGGTGCATCAGATGCATGTAAAGACTACCTTTCTCAATGGTGACATTGATGAGATAATTCATATGGTACAGCCAAAAAACTATGTATTTGGTCAAGCAAGTTTCTCATTAATGGTATCATAAATTTAATTAAGTTGTCATCTTATTTGGTTTTGAGATAAATTTAGTTGATACCATAAATTCAGTGGGAATAGGCACATTTTTTTGATTTTATATGTAGATGACATACTACTTGCTAGTAATGATATGGACTTGTTATGAGAAACCAAGAGATTTCTATCAAATAGATTTGAAATGAAAGATCTTGAGAGTGCCTCTTTTGTATTATAGATCGAAATACATCGAAATTGCTCTTGAGGTACTCTTAGATTATTACAAAGGAACTATATTGAAACAGTACTTAATAAATTCGGTACGAAAGATTGTAAACAAGGTGACACTCATATTGCTAAAGGAGACAAATTTAGTCTCAATTAGTGTCCTAAGATTGATTTTAAACTAAATGATATGTAGAAGATTCCCTATACTTCAACTATAATGAGTCTAATGTATGTTCAAGTGTGTACACATCTAGATATTGCATACATTGTTAGAATGTTGGGTAGATAATTAAGTAATCCAGGATAGATCCTTAGAGAGCAGCCAAAGGGTTCATGAGGTACTTACAAAGAACCAAAGATTACATGCTCACATATAGGAAATCAGATTAGTTGGAGATCATTGGTATTTAGTTCTGATTTTGCTAGATACTAAGATAGTTGTAGATCCACTTCAGATTATATTTATTTGCTTGTCGAAAGAGCTATCTCTTGAAAAAGTGCTAAACAGACATTAATAGTGTCTTTGAAGTAGGAGAACCAAGAAAGTTGTAGATCCAAGAAGGTTGTAGATCCACTTCAGATACTAAGATAGTTGTAGATCAGAACTATCGCTAGGCTATGAGTTTTGGACTGTATTGAAGGACCATTGAAGTTATTATGTGACAAGAAGTCAGCAATGTTTTGTTCCAATAACAACAAGAGTTCTACAATATCTAAATATATAGACATCAAATTCCTTATTGTAAAAGAAAGAATTCAGAGTGTTCAAATATCTATGAAACATATTGAGATAAACTCCATAATTGTGGATCCGCTCACTAAAGGTTAACTACCTAAAGTCTTTCATGAGTACATTACTCATATGGATGTTGTATCATTTGATGATATATTAGTCTAGTGGGAGTTTATATTTAGATACTCTTGAGGTATAGACATTTCTTATGAATGTTTTCTACATAATAACGTTTATGTTTCATTTTCATAAGATTTTTGTTTTTCCTTTCCGTCACATCATTTTGTCGTGGAGTATAAGGCATCGTTGTATGCCTTTTGATTTCATGCATTTCACAAAACAGTTCAAATTCTTTAGAATTATATTCCCCACCTCTATCTGACCTTAACACCTTAATATTTCTTCCTAATTGTTTTTCAACTTCTAACTTGTATTTCTTAAATCAAGTCAAGACTTCACTTTTATGGCATATTAGATAAACATAAGTATATCTAGAGAAGTCATCTATGAAAGTCACAAAGTATTCCTTGTGATCATATGTTTTAACACTAAGTAGACCACAAACATCAGAATGAATTAAGCCCAATAATTCATCTGATCTATGTCCTATTCCAAATGGTTTCTTAGTCATTTTTCCAACTAAGCAATGTTGACACTTATCTAATTCCATGTCATTAAGATGAGGCAACAAATTCATTTTTGCCATTTGCTTCATTTTATGCATATTAACATGAACCAATCTTAAATGCAATAATTCACATTCCGATAAGAAGCACAAGAGATAACCAGAAGCCACATCAATATTATTTATCTTATTTCCAGATACAACAAGTTTAAACAGATCATGTTCAGGTACAAATTTTCCCATAGCAAAGACTTTTTTGTCTTTTCCTATGTATAACGTTTGTTATAGAACCTGACTTCTATGCCTTTCTTTACCAGCATGCCAACTGAAATAAGATTCTGCCTCATGCCTGGCGCATAAAGGACGTCTTTTAGTACTATAATGCTGCCCCCAAATCCAAGCGATAGGTGTCAACTCCTTCCACATCTAAATAAGTATTGTTACCCATATAAATGCGTTGTTCTCCAGGACTGAATTTTTTGAATGACTCCCCAGGACTGAATTCTTTGAATGACTCCAATCCTTGTTTGGTTTTGGCAATGTGCCTTGTGGCACCAGAATCTACCCACCACTCATTTGTATTGGGAGTTACAACATTATTACATTCAGTGATACAAATAAAGACTCTCTTATTCTTCTGTTCCGAAGTCTTGTCTTTGTTTCCATCCCTATTAGGACAATTTGCTCTGTAGTGACCAAATTGGCCACATACATGGCAAGAACCTTGTAGTCTTTTTCTTTGATTTGGCTTGAAGTTCTTGTTGTATCCATTCTTTCTTTTATTATTCTTATCAAACTTTGGCTTCCATTGCGTAGCATTTGCTTCTTCTAGATTGGTTTCATATTTCTTCCTGCTAGCTATAATTTCCTATCTGTAGCCAACCTAGCAGGCAGTTCAGAAAGTTGAATTGGAGTTGACCTAAGAGATGTGGTTACCATGTCATAGCTATGTGTGAGACTATTTAAAATTGTAGCTATTTGCAGTTTTTCAGGTATAGGGGTTCCTACAATAGTCAAGTCCTTTGCCATGACTATCATGTCATTTATATGTTCCACTACATTTTATTCCTCGAGCATTTTGCAAGAGTTATACCTTTGAAGGAGAAGTTGGGTTGTCATTTCTGTTGTTTTATCATATTTTTTCTTCAAAGCATTCAACAATGTGAATGATATAGTATATATTTCAAAACATTTTAATAGACTATTCTTCATAAACATGAACATAAGGTTTTTAGTCTTTTTGTCATCAATTTTCAATTTTTCATGTTTTTTAATTTCCGCTTCAGAAACATCATTTGGTAATTCTGGAGGATTAGATTCTATAGCATGTTCAATATTATCATATTCCAATGCATGTCTAATTTTTCGGTACCACATCTCATAGTTAGCCCTATTTAACTTTTCTATCCTACTCAATTCGGTTGTGAACAGTTTGCTAGCAATTTCTTAAATCTACAACAAATATAGATTTTCAGATTTTAAAATTTTGCAATCTCACAAACAAACAATAGGTAATACTTCTAGAACTTAAACAATATTCAAAAACTTAACAAAATTTATAAGATCTAGAATCTAAATGCAAAGAAATGGACCAGTGCACCGGAAAGGTGCGCCTATAATGTGCGTCAGTTAAGTGCGCCAGATAAGTGCGCCACTTATGTGCGCCAGGTAAGTGCACCACTTATATGCGCCAGTTAGGTGCGCTTATTTGGTGTGCCTAATTGGTGCGCCTAATTTAATATTTATCTTTTAAAACAAACCAGGTTTTAATCACATGCACAATTAATCAAGATTAATTATTTACTAATCAAGCATGCAACAATATTTAAGATTTAAATTCCTAATAGCAATGTTAATCATGCAATAATTTTCAAAATTTTAAAATTTTGTTTTCTTGTAATATCCAAATTTCTAAACAAGAAGTTTAATTCCTGAAAATTATTAAACTTTATAACAAATTTCAGCAAATTATTCCAGAAATTATACAAAAATTCCGATTTTCAATTTATAACTTCAAAACTTGCAAAGTTTTAAATAGGATTTAAACAATAACAAACATGCAATTTAAATTTAAAACATGCTAACTCCCCTTTTTTTTTAATTAATTAAGCATGCAATATATGACTGTACCGCCCATACCCTCTATAGTTAAAATAAAACACCTAACCCGTGAAAACGAAACGCGGGCTCGGAAGAGGGCGGAGCAGGGGATAGCGCGCGGGTGGTGATCGCACGGTCAGAGATCCCGAGCACAGGGAGATCGACGCAGGGGAAAACGCGGGTGGCCGCGGAGACTGGCTGTGCAGGCGGAGAGGCACGTGGTGGTCGCGTAGGGGATGAGCTGCGTGGGGAATGAGCGGCGCACGCAGGGGATGGCGGTGCAAGGATGGAAGATTGCGCATAGGGGAGATGCGCGGTGGCTCTAATACCATTGTTGGTCGTCGATTGGGGGCTCCGGCGAGGTCGAGTAGTCGAAAAATCAAGGTATGTGTTTTCCGATGATTATTTACCTTTGATTTCAATTCTATTTATAGTGGAGCCTGAATGCCTCCACCACCTTCCGCCCCTACAATGGCTCCATCCACATTTACGTCGGCTATTTATGTCGGCAATAATCATCATTAAAACAAGGAGGAAACGGTCGACTGTTTCCTCCTATGATCTGTAATGATGGCCTTCATTGACCACCAACTTACAGATTCTATATTAGTATAATTGACGAACCAGATTGTAAGAGATAATATTTGGAATAAATAACCATTTTTGAATTCCTAAGGTTATAATACTTGCTTATATAAAGTTATATGTGGCTTTAGTGGGAGATTGTTAGATATATTTATCATTTGTGTGAGCCTACGTATATTATTAATTGAGCATTATAGGTGTAACATCACGAACTTTAACCTTCCTACTTAATCATTAATAATAATAATTAATTAGCGATTAAGTTATCTTTAATGAAGGTTGCTGACTTTGGTGTTTTAGATTTGTGAATTTAAATAACCTTAAGTAGGGATTAAATCTATTTATTTGGTTGGTGGGATTATAACTTGTGGCTTATCCTTGATTTATTGGAACATGATCAAACTTGGTGTATAGTGACCCGTAGGTGTGTGGGGCCAAGGTTAGACGTGACACTAGAAGCCATAGTGCTACCCATTACCCAACCTGTGATTTATTACATAAAAAAATCCGTGCTTGAGAAATTTTCCATTTCTTTCCTGACTTTTGTGCAAAATTTACCTAAAAAATTTAAAAGGCCGATGCATACCTATAAAGGGAGGAGCATGGGTGGCATGTTGCAAGCATTTAAGAAAATGAGATGAGAGAGAGAAACAGAGAAGAGAGGGAGAGAGCTTGAGAGAACCAGAGATCTAGAGAAACAAAGAAAGAAAGGGAGAAAGAAAAAGAAGAGGTTGAGTCAAGAAAGAGAGAGAAAGAGGGTGGCTCGTGCAAGAAGCAGAGAATAAGAAAAGGGAAGAAGCACAGAAAGAAGGAAGGAGAAAGGAAAAAGAAGAAAGAGGGAACAAGGAGGGACACACCTTATCCTTTTTGTTTCTTTTCGTTTAAGCTTAAGATTAGCGAAAGATGTTGTGTGGGAATGATTTAAATACATGATAGGGGTTTTTGTGAATTTTTGATAGATTTTTGAAGGATTTATGAGGATATTTTCATGGTTAAGTTTATTTGCGTCTTCTTACTTCAATTTTGCATAACTTGACTTATGGATATTGGATTGGGATGATTTTGGTTTCACGTGATAGTTAACTCGAAAATCTTCGTTATGGTAGGTTACATGTGAATTTTCATGATTTGTAGAAAGAGCAATGATTTTTATAAGATAGGTAACATTCATTGGTTTTTTTGCATTAAACTATAAAACTTAAGGCATATCAACCTGATGCACCATCCAAGCGCACCAGAGCCTACCAGTGCAGCTAGCTCTGGTTAGTAACGAAGCCTATGATTATTTACATATTTGATTTAGTGATGTTTATATTGCTAGTTTGGATAAATGTATAAGACAAGGAAATGTTTTGAAAACATAGAATTCCTACTAAACTACCGATTTAGTATAAAAGATTATATGACTTGGAAATAATAAGTTTTCCCCTCAATTATTCAAATAGACTTTAAAGTTAATAATCGACCTCGAATTAGAAGATTAATTTGTTTCTGGTGTGGTGCACTGAAATCAACATTCAGTGGCACTGTGTTTGTTTGGGTGTAGTTGTCATGTGTCTCATCTTGTAAGTCAGTAGGGACGTCGGGATCACTGTTTGGTTTCTGTGTGTTTTTTCAGGATGAATTGTGTATCCTGAAGATGTTTGAGGGTTGTTTCCTTTGGACTTGGGTATTTTAAATGATTTTCAAGGTTTTTGAAAAGATATAGGTGTTTCTAGAAAGTGATTTTTCAAAAAGTTTTCAAAGATTCTTAAAAGGACATGGAGAATTTAAATAGTTGTTTTCAAAGAATTTTGACAAAAAGATATATGGATTTTCGGTGGTGTTTCTCCATATGAAATGCATAGTTTTACAAAGGTTTTGAAAAGAATTTTCTATTTGTGGTGGACCAACAGACTAGAGGGTCGTGATGTCGAAACCAGAAGACGTTGGCCACGTTCTTGGATGGTTGGGCATGTCGCCTAGGTTGAGATTTTGAGACCAAGAGGCATGATACTTGGAGATATGATACTCCTTGATTATCGTCTATGAGGCCAAGGCTGAGGTCTGCAGGTCGAGATGCCTACTAAACTTGAAGGTATGATACTCTATGGTCCAGTGGTGGAAGGCTCAAGGTACTGACTGTGTATAGTAGTATTGTGACAGCAGACCCAGGAAATATGAGACTTCTAGTTGGGCCAAGAATGCACTACCCATTTGTAATATTACGACATCCAGAAGAGATGCCAGAGTGGTGTGTGTGCGTGTGGATGAGGTATGTGTTGAGTGACCTTTCAGTGATCACTCATGTGTTTATTTAATGTTTTTCGTAGGTATAGAATAGGAATAGAAGCTTGTTAGTGTACTCAGAGTTGGAGTCCTTCGACCACACATCAATTATTCTAGGTAAGTGTTTAATGTAGTTAAATTTGTTTCAATTAATAGTACTTTAATTTATATTATCCCTTGTTGGATTCAGTTAAGGTTAATGTCATTAATTAAATAATTAAAGGAAAAAAAGCAACTAGGTTTTGAACGTAGCGACTCGAGGTCGTTACAATAGGTTATTGAAAAGGATTAGCCCATTTAAAATGATTTAATAATGTTTAAGTTATGAGACTAAATAACATCACATATGATATGGATTGATTATATATAGAAACCTAAGGTATTATTTTCTCTTTATATCATAGACATAATTAAAAATAAGAAATAAGGACATATATAAAGGATTGTGGTCCTCAAGTCAGAAATATAGTAACTATAATATTCTTTTCTCAATCTCATCCTAAGAAAGAAGAAGGTTCTACTCTCTTTGGGAAATCCAATACGTTTTAGGTTTGAAAGATTAAATCCTCAAAATTTGGAGTATAATTCTTATCCATGCATTCAGGTATGCTTGCGATTATGTTTTATTCTGGATGATTTTCATGTTTAAGATCTTGTGTGAGAAGAACAAGAAATGGTTTATCCTTCTCTTATGTTCTTCTCTCATGTTTGATATATTGAATCCCAATAAGCATGATACATCAAATCCAACAAAAAATCGACAAACTTGAGCTAAAACTTAGCACAGTCAAGAATTCAACTTGAACCAACTTATCATTAGCTGGTTTCAATCTGTTTAGGTGCATTATTACATGTACATCATCAAGTATCTTGACCCGTACAAGCATAGGCAAAATGAGATCCGCACACAGGCATAGGAGAAAACGAGACCTGTATACGAGCACAGGTTTCGACAAACATCTTACATGCATTCTATACATAAAATATGTTTCATTGTCAAAAGTTGCTTCCAGTCATTTTGTTGCTCATCTCCCCAAGAATTTGTAACGAAGATAAAGTTACAAATCTCACATTATAGCCTAGATAAATCTAGAGATTTCGGCTGCTATTATTGTATTGAAATTTGTCACAATTCTAGTGTAGATAACCAAGAGATTATTCTAGTGTAGATAACCAAAATATTATTTTCGGCTGCTATTATTGTACTTGCCTCCAAACTTCGATTCTGTAATTGACGAATCCATTGCTCCTTCGATCCGGTGGGCAGATTTCTTCATTATGGATACTGACAGGGCCGATGGAGATGAATCGATGATTCGGTCACTTCGATCGACCTTAAGAAGAAGACAAAATCTTCCGTGAAGCGACTGCCAACATTCGTTCCTTCCAGGACTTGAATATGGCTGCCGATCCGGTGGCTATCGACGACGATGTGGCTGGTGCCGCCGCCGATGCAAGGCCAGAAAACCAGCAACCAACCGGAAACAACGAGGATCGATCCACTTAGTGGCCTGGACGATGACGACCTACTTGATGATGAGGAGGCTTGCTGATTTTACCCCTTCGCTGTTTTTCCATCCGCCCTCCGCCTGTGATTTTTTGTTTTAATTATATAATATAAAAATATTTAATTATAAATACCACCATCAAGTGAAAAAGAATATGAAGTTTCAAAATACAAATTACTGGACGTACATGTCTACGAAATTACAATCTTATGATTTAGAAGTCTAAACTTGCTACACAACAAATATCTCTCAAAATAAAATACAACAATCAACCACATAATCAACTATCAGGTAGACCTATTAATTCTTGACATGACACGATATAATCATATTTGGATTTATCTTTATCGTGTTTACTCAGTAGACATGATTATTAAATGGGTTGTTTTCGTATCTAAGGTAAAAAAAACCCAATAAGTACACAGTACCTAATCGTATATATAGATTATAACTTTCGTTATTTTAAATAATGGATATTTATGATGTGTTGTAAACTTGTGATATTAACATATGGAACAATGAAATTTGTAAAATATTGTTGAATGACTAGTTTCATGATTTACTGATTTTTTATTGATTTTTTCTACGTGTAAATGTTAAACGTATACTGAATGTGTAATCGTATAATAAACGTGTAAACGTGTACTTATGTCAATCAGATCATTATCGTGTCAAAATCATACGTGTATTTAGCGGATCATGTCGTGTATACACGTTAACAGACAATTCGTGTTTGGGTTTAGTATTAGATACACGATAATTAGATGGATCATGTTTGGTTTAGCATATACATATAGTATACATGTTTATACACGACACGATAGGTACATGACATAATCCGTTTGACAGGTTTACTATCTGGGTGGAATGGATCATAAGTAGCAACAATATTGCCTAACTGGTCAGTGAGATTTGAGACCTGAGGAGAGGTTTCAAACATAGCTAATCCAATAGAAGATGCAATAGCCTAGATAGCAGTGAAGGCATGGTGCTGGTCCTAATCTTGTTGCATCAACTCAGTTACCTCAAAAATGCTCACCATCTCCTACCCAGCATTCACATTATCTGTCAAAGATCTGATGAGTGAAATTATATTAAATAGAATGGTATGTACTGGTCTAAATATATTCTTGAAGATCTTGTTATTTCTCTCCAACCAAATTATCCAGAAAATTACCAAAACGAGCATGTTCCAGCCCTTCTTACATGATTTATGTTTACAATGAGTAAACAAAGAAAAGACATTTGCTGTAGAAATGCGAGGTAAACAAGAACTATTATCTAGAAAAAAAAAAATCCAAATGTCCATTGCTAGTGGAAAGTGAAGTAAAATATGACAAGAAGATTTACTACTAAATCTATAAGAAACACAAGACAAAAGAACCAACCATTTTATTTTTTCAAAGTTAAGTTTTGAAAGAATTTTGTCATGAATAACTAACCATTCGAAAATCCTTATTTTCAAAGGAACTCAACTCTTTTGTATACAATTCAAATAGGGAAAACGTAGCCCCCATCATTTAAAATAGAGTAACAGCTTTTCATTGAGAATAGGTAATCTGAGGATGGGGTCTAAAACAAATAGTCAGACTCATTGTTGAGAATTAGATTCCCAACAATATTTGAAAATAGATCCATTTGAGTTTGCAATAAACCAAAATCAATATTATTACTAGTTGGATTACGAAAAATTGTAGTAAAGTCAGAGTGAAACTTACTAAGAATTTTTTGAGCAGTCTATTTTTTCACAGTGGACAACAAAAAGAGCTCAGGCATAGTATTTTCTAAGAAAATGTTGTCAACCCACTCATTCTTCCAGAATGTTGTACTAGATTTGGCAAAGGCATTCAATGTAGGAAAACACAGTGTTCTTGCTAGAGAGGAGAACCAATGTCAAAACAAGCATTTAATAAGTTTCTTACCTAATTTTGGGAAAAGTATCGTACTTTAATTAATTCAGGCCACTTAAGCTTCGAATTACCCACTAAAAATTGTCAAAGTAATTTATATTTTAAAGTAAAATTAAAATTTCTAATATTAATTATACCCCAACAACCATTTTCTTTTGCTCTACGAAGATTCTTTCACTGAGCAAGATAATAACCTTTTTTGCATTGGAAGACGTTTTCCATAGGAACGTGTGTCAGATATGGTCTATCTCTTTTTCTAAGGAAGTGCAAGACATATAAAAAGTAAGTGGGAATAGATGATAACAATGAGTTAACCAATGTGAGTCTACCCTTAATTGATAGAAAGTTTGTCTTCCATGTGGCAAGTTTGGATGACTAGAGCCCAATCTTTATATAAGGCTTTTCTAAAGTGCAGCAGAAGTCCTAAATATTTGATGGGTAAAGGTTCCGAATTACAACCTAGAATATCACAACATCTTGCAATCCTTTCTCAGGAGATACCAATGCCAGAAATGAAGGATTTGTGAAAATTTATCCTTAGTCCAAAGCAGGCTTGAAAACATCCCGGTATTCTTTTAACATTAATCACACAATCATCTGTGGGAGAAAGAAATGAAATAGTGTCATCAGCATATTGAATATTAAATATATTAGGCTCGACTTTAGGAAATTAAATTCCTGAGATAATATTGTTCTGGCGCTTAAGAGTTAACATTCTATTGAACACATACGTAGTTATAATAAAAAGAAGAGGCGACAGCGAATCACCCTGTCAAAGTCTATTTGACGTTCCAAAAAACCTTTTATCCAAGATAGAGTACTTGACCGTATTAATACACATTTTTATCCAAGATAACCATTTGTCCCTATATCCAAGATCTCTAGGTGTATTAAGTAAAAAATCCCAATTTATATTATCTATGCAAAAGAAAAGTAGGAAACTGATATTTATGCTGAAGGAACCAACTCTCTCTATGCTTTACTGTACTTGGTCATAGCTACTTTTGACCATAGTTTTAGAAATCGAATTGGATCGATCATTTTAACTTGATTGAACTGAATCAGTTGAATATTTGATTTTTTTTTTTTAAGAAAAAATGTAGATAATTAAAGTAGTGTGAATTGCTTTGATCCGCCTTAAATTGATTAAGCTGTCAATAGTTTTGTATCATATAAAAAGAAAAAAAACCCAAATTTTAAAAACTAAAACACAAGAGACACTAAGATACTTGATTTTGTGATTGCCCTAACACTACTACTCCTCGTCCCCTCTAGTCCTCATCAGCCTCGTCGCCGTTGGCCTACAACAACATCGACGAATCACTACAGACAGATTAGCATCGACCCTCCCCCATCTTGTTGCTCCTCTCCTTCCTCGTGCCTTCGTATGCCTCCTTCCTCGTGCCTTCACTTACGTTGGTCAACTACTTTTCTGTACTTCTAGCTCTCTTTTTCCCAAGTTCTACTACTGTTGCTACTATAAATTTGTAAGTAATAAGTATCATTAGCATGTATAGTTTTTGGTTTCACTACTATCTTAGCACATATAACTAGCAAGTATCGTTTGTTGTGTATATGTTTGGATTATTTTTATTTTTTGTAATATTTAGATTATTTTTGCTATGTATATATTAATTTGTGAACCATTTTTTGTTTCATAGGTGGAAGAATAATTCATATTTCACTCCTACTTCAAGTGTTAATCTCATAGAGTTTAAAAAAAAAATCTAATATTGCTTGGGATCATTGTACTTTAATTAATTCCATATTTATCATTTCATATGCCTTAGATCATATAATCATGGTTTATTATGTTTACTAGTTAGTATGCTATATTGCTATTAATTCCATATTTATCATTTCATATGCCTTGTTTTATACTAAATTAAAATTTATTTACATTGGATGTCAAATAGGTTGATTCATTTGTATGGATATTCATATGTCTTTTGAAAATAAGTTATATATTGAAAACAGGTTTATATTTTATAGAACTAATATAAAAACGGATTAAATCGAATTTTGAATTGGAAATATAACACTGGGTGGTTCGCTTATTGATGATGTCAATACTGGTTGAATCATTGGTTGAACTAATTTGAATCAAAATTAATGTTTTTTCGATTTGTTCTCAAGTTTGGTTTTTAAAACCTTGGTTCTGGCTTATGTTGCAAAATTAATTTGCCATATATAATATTTCAACTCTCTGAAAAAAGAACATTTTTTTTTCAAAAGTAGGATTTCTATTTTATTTATTTATTTTTATAAAAAGCAAGATTGATCCATAAAGACTAGATAACAAATAAAATTTTCTCAATAATGCTTAATTGCTAAGAAGAATGTCGTAGCAACAACAAGGGTCAAATTTTGATTTTGTTCATCTTTTACCATTTTTTTCTTCCAAAATCAAGAGTTTGGATTATTTGATATATGTAGCTTGAAAAACATTTATTATCAACATAATTGAGCAACATGTAACAAATAAGTTCCAAACAAAGTGGGGAATTTGTAAGAAAATTTCATATCTTCCAATTGAATAAGATTATCTTTAAAACATAAAATGACCTAAAGCAGGATTCAAACACTGGAGTCGAGAATGATTTGGAACACTGAGTCAAAAAAAAGAAGAAAGAAAGAAAGAAAAAAAGAATGATTTGGAACACTTATTTGATGTTATCTTTAATCAAAAAAGAAGAAGAAGGGGTTTCTAATAAAGGAAGCTATATCATATAAATTGCAATATATGGTTATTTAGGGGTTGATCTCTCGAATAGATAAAACATTTGGGCTGATCCAAACTATCAAGGTCGCAGAAGCAAACCGAGGCTTAGGGTTCCTCTGCCTCCTCTTCTGTCGAGCAGCACCGGGGACGAGTGGTCCTGCGATCCGAGATGGGCGTGTTCACTTTCGTGTGCAGGAGCACCGGCGACGAGTGGTCGGCGAAGCAACTCACCGGGGACCTCGAGGCCTCCGCCTCCTCGACCTATGAGCTGCAGAGGAAGCTTGTCAACGCCGCCCTCGCCGTCGATTCTTCCGGCGGCGTCCAGTCCTCCTTCTCCCTCGTCACTCCCAAATCCGCCGTCTTCCAGGTTCGCACTGAAAATTAGCTGATTTTTGTGAGAGATTGCATCACAATTTGGTTCATTTTTTCTGCAGTGTTGTTGGTAACGTGTTCCCAAATGGTAGTAGTTTTTGTGGTTCTTAAATAAGAAAAAATGTAGATAAAAGGAAATGAATTGGAGAGAAGCTCTTAGTAGAGACAAACGGAAAGAGTAATCTCACAAGATTTTAAACATACCCATACAACAACCTCCCATGCATTAATCCCACCATGTGAGGTCGGTCACATGGATCCTTACTCTCCATCTATTTCTTAATTTTTTTGAAATGCCCGTGCTTTTTAGAAAAGTTGAAATATTACCGTACATATTTTCCTTCATTATTGCAGGTTGTTAGAACACTCCCTTTCTTGCACCATAGCTATTCTCCTTCCTCCTCCTTACATTCTCATGCTCTTATATACCTCTTTGATTGTCTGGATTACAAGCTTAATGTATGTGTTTGAGGGCATTGATATTCTATTTTGGAATTATAATTATTAATGAAGAAATTGCTGCAATGATGGTAGTGCACTCCCTCATGTCAATTTCGTTCCTTTCTCAGTCGTTGGTAAAATAGGGTAATTAATTTTCCTCATTTCTATCGTAGTTACGTTGTCAACGTTGGTGTTACTGTAAAAGAAAGCTCCTCTCTTATCTCTTGTTTATCTTCTTTGCCTTGTCTCTCTCTCTTCATACAAAAAAATATCGAAGTCAATTTTTTTTTGTTGAATGCATCTTATTTTCAGTTCTATTTCTGTAGAGTTTTCATGAAATATATTCCCTTGGGCAAAATAGGTTTTGTAGATTTCAATTGAACTGTGTCCTGTTCACAACGACGCCTTTCCATGGCTGCCTAGCGCAACTTATTTATCACATGATGACTAGAGCTAAAATTCGTGAAGGCTTCTGTTGTGATGAAAGTGTTGCAGTGAAGGAACAAAGTATTGCTTTTTGGGTAGTGCACCTCTACTAGCAATGCATGCTTTTTTGGGGATTTCACTTTTGACACTACATGTTTGGCAATTCCATTATAAATGTAAGACATTAGTTTATTGTTTTTCTTGTGCATAAGCTTGAAGGATTTTTTCCATTGCGATTGTTAATTTCTCTTCTCTTAGTTTTGAAGCTGTTTCATTTCTAGTATTCACCTTCAGGATCAAATTGGTGATTGCTAGTACCAGTATTCACCTCTCGAGATAAAATAGTTGAAGGCTAATATGCATCATTGTGGATTAAATAGCTGATTGTGATTAGCATGCAGATTATAGTGTACATGGCCATATGATTCTGAAGTTATTATGCAGAGATTTGCAGCCCTTTGTACTTTCACGTGAGATTCGCAAATGTGAGAACTTATCTGGTACAAATAGTGGGGAGGAACAGCTTCGTTTAGTTTTATTAGGTATAGGTATGACACGAAAGTATAAGAATTACTTCTCCATAGATTATCAATTGCTCTGTGCCTTCACACATGTGACAAATTCTTTGTTATTGCAGCTCATTGCCTACAAACAGACCACGTTTTGCATTTTGAAATCTTCTTTTGTTCTTACTAGTGGATATAATGGCTGCGTGCAGCCATTAGATGTTTTGCTTGGTTTTTATTTTTCTGCCATTGGAATAGCAAAAGTAAGTTTGTCCTTGTAGCAGCTATCAACGCCCTTCTCTTGAATACATGGTTGAGAATGAGATTTCATTTCATAGTTAGTGTACTTTCTCTCATCCCTGTCCTGAAGGTAGTGGTAGTGCTATCAATCGTCCATTCATCCATGTCTCTTGTAGCTTTGTAACAATATTGACCACTCTGTGTAGGTGATTGTTGGCGGAGGTGGAGGTGGAGGTGGAGGTGGTGGTTTCATCGGTGGTGGTGGTACAGCTGCAGCCTCTGGTGGTGGTGCAGCTGCTGCTGCTGAGGCACCTCCTGCTGAGGAGGAGGAAGAGAAGGAAGAGAGTGACGAAGACATGGGATTCTCACTCTTTGATTAGTCGCCTCCTCTTTATTTCTACATGGTTTTGCAGTATAGTATCAATATTATGTGCATGAAGTTGGTGATGTTTGCTTACTTTCTGTAGAATATATGGTGGCTTATAGATTGCATTGTCTTGTGCTTGTAGGTAACTATGAAGACATCTTTTGTTTGTCGAACTGTTTATTTTTTCTGGTTTCGTTCTGTTGGAATATACTTCGAAGTTTCTTTAGTGATTTCGCAATTCGCCAGCCGCTTATTTTGAAATCAAGTTCCTAGTCAAAAGTTCGATTTTGAGCTTTGGCACCGAGTACAATGCATGGTTTCATCACTTTCCATATTGAACAAAACGCGGTTTTGACGCACCGCTTATTTTGAAATCAAGTTCTAGTCAAAAGTTAGATTCTGAGCATTGGCACCGAGTACAATGCATGGTTTCTACACTTTCCATATTGAACAAAACGCGGTTTTGACGCTGCCGTTCGTGTTCCCGAAGTTCCATAGATTCTTGCATCTTGTGTTGGACCGCATTGGTGACGTCGAAGTGTACAAATAAAAAATGTTATTAGAGGACAAGAATCATGTTACTGCACTTCTGTATTTCTACTTGTATGTTGTGGCTCCTTGAGGTTTATTTTTTACACCGGTTGAAAGATATAATATCACTTTCGGATATCAGTTTCATGTTTTGGTAAATTAATAACTCAAACATCAATCCCAAGTCCCAACCATGTCGATGGGTAGTTTGACAGTGAAACTTACGAGTAAGGACCCACTTGGTTCTCTGCAACTCGTGAATCTGGTTTAGCCACTTAAAGAGAGTCGAGGTTACCGTTCTAATGATATCATGCAAATAATGGAAGTCGAGAATTTTCAAGCATTTTATGTTAATAAAAGGACATAGTCGAGACTCGAGATTGATTAAACATTCTCAAGCTGATCCATTACATTTACTTTTGCTTTCAGGGAACCAGATGCGATCGGTCGGGTATTGAAACGAACAAGCCCTCCATTCATGTAAAAATACCTATGTAATTTCTAATCAATCGACTTTCTTATCCTTGAGGCTGAAAACAAATGCAAAGCAGACACGAGGACTTTGCATGTAACTTGTCTACTTGAAGTGCAAGCATGTTGTATCAATTTATTTTCTCAATCAAATTTTGTTGAACGGCTACACGCAATGTTAGGCCTTAGCCTCTCCCTCTATTGGTGATTAGCCAGACAAGAGACTGCAGTCACGTGATGCATCGGTGACTTCTATTTTTATGTGGACATAAGGTCTTTGCATTAATATGACAACGACCTCATCAATATTTTCCAGGCAGAGAAGGGAAAAGATGTTAGAGACTGCAACAGGCCAGTCCGTTTACAAAAAAGAAAAAGGAAAAAACTGTAACAGGCCAGCCGTGTGTTGACGTCTGCTTCCCTTTGAAATGTTTCAGCCACCACAAATGGAGACTGCAACACCAGTCGTTCCCAGTTCTGACCGATCAGAACTCAAATTTGGCAAATGGTGTCTTTGCAATTTCCAACCACTGGTTGTTTTACCCAAGTTGGGTTAATTTTTCTTTTGGCTTCTGTTTGATCGTGACGATTTGTTTTAGAAATTGTTTTGAAACGGGATTTGGGATGTTTTTAGAAACATTTGTTTTAAAATATCGACGAGCAGTTCCCATTTTACATTTTACCATGTAGAGCCCGGCACATTGGGTCTAACTGGGTACCAGTGAAAACACTTCTTCGTCAAAATTAATTACTTGAAATCTGTTGAAGATCTATTTCTTACAAAATCTATATTATATTTTATCAAAAAGACGTTTTTTTTCCTTTTTCCAAAAGCATATAAAATTTTAACTCGAGATCTTAAAGATCCAAAATTCTCTCTTTACAATCTTATTATTACGATCTTATTTTACATAAATATTTTATCTCTGTGTTTCAATTTTTTTCGTGTTGTATGCGTGTTCACTAGTACTGTATATCAGCAATTGATAAATAAAGTAGCAAGACAAAAAAGACTAACAATATCCTAAAAAAATTTGATAATAATAAAATGAATAATGCAGTGTGTATCTGACAGAAAGAAACAAAATACCTATTGAATTAGAAAAAATACATCTAAAACAAAACAATACCAGTATTTCGTACATGGAGTTTGGCAACACTGCAAACGTGAATCCAAAGTTTCTGAGAAAGAGTATAAATACCACATATACTTTACCCACCCAACGATCTCCTCGATTTCCACCACTTTCTTTCGCCACTGCGAATTCCTCCTCCTCCTTCCACCTCGAGCCTTTCTGTCTTTCCTTCCTTTTTCAGCGGCTTATTCCCAAATTCCAATTGGATAATCCTGCAATTCAACAAACCAAACCGTGGAATTTGGATTCGGCGATTTTGCTGTGTAGTTTGTCGACGAATTCCACCTCGGATTCTCGTCTTCTGTGAGTTTCTTTTTTGCTCCTTTTCTCTTTCCTTGTTGTGAGTTCGAATTGCTAGTTTTGTCGTTTGATGGAGATTTGGTCCGGAATTTTACACTGTGATGTTGCTAGCGTTTGGGTTGGAAAAGGTGATTTTTTATGGCTTTGGTTGTAGAATTTTTACTTTCCCGTGTCGTCTTTACTGTTGTATTGTTTTTGGTCAATTGCTCGCCATTTGCTTGGATGTTCATTGTTACAGAATTTTGAAGTTCACGGACTTCTCCTATAGAAATCACCTCAGTAAAGTGGTATCCATGCCCAACTGATGCACGATTTATTTGTTATTATGTTTCGAATTGATTGGTCCTTTATTAGCTGCACAATTTCAATTGCTTGAAAGGCTAAGAGCTGTACACTTGGACATTACAATTCCTATGGGTTCGTTGCCACAATCCAAAGGTTTTTTTGTTTTTGTTTTTGGAAAGTTCAGATTGTACTCCGTTCTATACGTTTCATGTAGTTTTACTTGCAAGGATGTAGAGAACTTCAAATTGTTAGGGGAATCCCTTTCCCGTAATTTGAAGTTGCAATTTCTCTCCTTTTTCTTGTCAGTTCTTTTAGTGAAGATGTTCCCTATGAATCCTGTATTCGCATGTACCAGCTATGTGTTTGGCAGTTGTCGAGTGTGTGAATTGTCATTGCCTGAACCACATGACAAGCACGATTTTAGATGCTAGGAAACTGTTTCTCCCTAATGCACTTTGAGTTTGTGGAAGTCAAGCACACCAGGCCATAAATATACAATCAAGTGTTTACTGAAATAGCTGTCTAGGTACTTCTTCATGGATGAATAAATAAATCTTCGTTGACTCTCTTTTTTTCTGTTATTCCAGGCTACAGAATTCAAGAACTTGAGTTGGCAAATAGGATTTTCGATAATTCTAGTACTCTTTGTCTAACATTTCAACCACTAATGGGGTGGGGAAATATCTACAAGAGACGCTTGAAGGTATTCACCCTTGCAATGCTGGTCTACCTGGATTACAAGGTCAGTATTGTTGTTGAATGTCACCTGTTCTCTTTGATTGGTCTTGCCATGTTATTGCCTTGAAATATCTTATGGATCTTTTATTTACAACTGTAGGCTGTACAAAAGAGAGGAAAATGGGCTAACAAAGAAAAAAGTTCAGTTATGTGGGAAAAAACCCACGAGCGAAATGCTAAACGTATTCTAAATTTGATAATGGAGTTGGAAGGGTTGTGGGTGAAACTTGGCCAATATTTATCTACTCGAGCGGATGTGCTTCCTCAAGCATATATTGGTGTCCTCAAGCAGCTACAGGATTCACTTCCACCTCGCCCATTGTCTGAGGTATATATCAATGATTTAATTTAGTATGATATTGTAATACAACCATCATTTCCAATTATATGATACAACTTATGATGTTTTATACACTGACTAAAAATGTACATTACAAGTATAATAACTGTTAGAGTAAATGAATCCTCATGTGGATCTTTGTGTCATCCATTTATTAGGTTCCTTATAAGTTATGTTTTCTTTTATATATAGGAGATTGTAATCCTTTGTTATGATTATAATACATGATTCTTTTTCTCCTTAACATGGTATTAAGAGTATAGATTCAAGAGAAACCCTAAACCTAATACATCCTTATCCGGTGGCTAACGCTAACACTGTAGCGGCTACCAGAATCATCATTGCCAAAAATATTGTAGCGGTTTGCCAGAATATTGTAGCATCATTAGAAATATTGTAGCAATCGTGGGAATCACTATGGCATCGTTGGAAAAACTGTAGCAACGTCAGAATCATTGTAGCAGTCATCGGAAATACTACAATAGATTCCGTCAAGTCCTATCTCATCATCGTCAACCATTGCAAGGCTTAAATCTAGGCATTCCAATTGTCATTGGGCTTGATCTGGGCTTCTACACTACCGACACGCCTTTCCATGGCCTCCTCTTCTTGTAGTCGAGGTTCAAGCCTTGTATAGATTGATTGATCGATGTTTATACTGCTACAATCCCTGGACCGTGTGAAGGATCTCCCTCATTGTCTTACTTGGGACTATTGTAGTCTTATATTCAGTATTTATGGGTTGTTGCTGTATTATTGTGTGATTGTTTGTGCTTTAGAATGATTACTTAATCTTTGATCGTCTCCATGGAACTTGTTTGAGGACTGCCAATCCTCTCCTATTAGTTTGATTACTGACATCTTCTGGAGTTGCTTGTATGTGATTGACTACTGTTATTTTCTACTTATCTTATGGCCAATGTGATTGACTATGGTTGTTGTCTTCCTACCTATCTTATTGGCAATGTGATTGGCTATGGTTGTTATTTTCCTACCTGTCTTATGGCTAACGTAATTAGATATGATTGTTGTCTATTTACCTGTTGCTGTTACTACTGCTATAACATCTACTACTGCTACTACTACTTTCATTTCTTTTAAGTTATATAGTTCTTTGTAAATATCAAAAGAATCATTATGTAACAAGTTATGCATGTTAGATACTCTAGTTTGAGGAGGAATGTTAAAGTAAATGGATCTTTATATGGATATTTATCTTATTCATTCATTAGATTCCTTATAGATTAAGTATGTGTTTTCTTATATAGGAGATTATAATTTTTTGTTATGATCATAATATATGATTCTCTTTCTCCTTAACAATAACAACTACAAATATCAAGAAATTTTGAAAGCAATTGTCAACTTCCTTCGTGATTGAGAACATGAGATCATGACGTATGAAGGTTAAATTATATATATTTTACATTTTTATTTAAAATATGTGAATTTTTTCCTGAAATAATCTAAAGATCATTATAAACAATTTCCAAAATTACGCAAGTTCATCTAATATGCAGTGCATGTGTCAGCATACTAATATATTCTTATTGGTAATTTGGTAGTCTTGCGACGAAGTGCTGCAGTTTCTGTAATCAAGTTTACTAAAGCATTTACTTTTGTCTAACATGTGTTGTTCAACGAATTCCATGAACAAGGCTTGAATTGATCTGGTCTAAATGGTGCACTTTCTCATGTTGAAGTTAGTAAGGCTATGACTATGCCCATGAAGCCCTTATTGTGCTGGTTCCCTAGGAGCTGATGCACCAAAATTTAAGTTATTTCAGAGAGTAAAACCATACAATCTGGTTTCACTAAAAGAAACAATCTTGTTTCTCAAGTTGTTTGTTATACCTTGAGATTATTGAAGGGAATGAGAAAACATTATTCCAGTGTCTTGATTTTGTATTGATTCATTGTATCGCTGAAAGAACACCAAGACATTCATTTTTGCAGAGTATACTAATGAAATTGCAACATCAAAATATGTTAAAAAATATTTCTGGTCAACATATCTGAGAAATATTTCTATGGGTTATGCACAATATTATAAAAAAAGGGCAATTTAGCCTTTTCTCCTTCTTAAGTTGTGCTTAATTTTTAGTCACATAGATCTATTACTACATTTATTGCTCTATGCTATTTCCTTTCTGAAAATAACTAAATGAACGACAAATCATAAGTAAGCCTTCGTCATTCTGTTTATGAAGTACTTTCTTTAATAGGTTATTGGTATAAATTCTTGTCTTGTATTCACTGTTAATACAGGAAAGAGCACAGTTAGAAGGATTAGACTCTTAATTGAACAAGCGGCAAGTTAATTCTAAAATATATACATCTCCCATAGGTCCAGGTTATGAAGTAAAAACTTAACAGTTTTTTAGTTGCAATCGCTAGTTCATTTTATCCTTTTTTCAGGAAATCTTGAGGTTCACTACAAGAATACATATATTATCAAGCTTGCACGACTTCTAAATATCCATATCTATGTCTGTTTATGGAAGTGTGACAACGTAGGCTATCTCCAATGTAAAACTGGCAGTCCAAGGACTTGACATTTTCCATTTTTTGTTTGGACAGGTTCAGCATACAATAGAGAGAGAGCTGGGAGAAAATGTTAATGATCTTTTTACTAATTTTATTGAGACACCTCTTGCAACAGCATCTGTAAGTTCCCCCCTTCAAAATTGGAATTAATAGAGAAATTGAACCACTGCAGCTTCATTTTAACAAAAAATCTATTATGAGTTGGCTGTATGAGTACTGTCGTTGGGTTGTAATCTGACAGCCACTAAAATCTGGCACTTTGTAGATTGCACAAGTACACCGTGCAACACTTAAAACAGGGCAGGAAGTTGTAGTGAAAGTTCAGCACGATGGTATCAAGGAAATTATATTAGAGGTAATTCATACTTCCCAAAATGCCACTAATGTGAATTTGTATGATATAATCATTATGTATCTGATATCTCTCTGCAGGATCTTAAGAATGCAAAATCAATAATTGATTGGATAGCTTGGGCTGAGCCACAGTATGATTTCAACCCAATGATAGATGAGTGGTGCAAGGAAGCACCCAAAGAACTTGACTTCAATCATGAGGCTGGTATGATTTCAACAAGAACTGCAATTAAAATACACTTGCCATGTCTCTTACTTGTATATGCATCTATGCTGTGGTAGAAAACACTAGGACTGTATCCAAGAATCTAGGTTGCAGAAGTACACATGCTGGTATAACAAGTAAAGCTAATCATGTGGATGTCTTAATTCCTGAAGTTATACGGGTATGTGTATCATTATTTTAGTATCCCTCACACACACACACACACACTCTCTCTCTCTCTCACACTCACATTTTCTTTTGTTTTTCTTGTCGCAGTCATCAGAGAGGGTCCTTGTTCTTGAATTCATGGATGGTATTCGTTTAAATGATTTAGAGTCACTAGATGCATCTGGCATTGACAAACAAAAGGTTGTTGAAGAAATTACCCGTGCATATTCTCACCAAATATATGTAGATGGTTTTTTCAATGGCGATCCCCATCCTGGTATTTTTCTTTTTCCACTAGGACAAGTAAATCTACAGATTTAATCTATTTATATAGCTATTATATAATTGCTTATATGCAATATTATACTAGGTTGTTCTTTTTGTAGGAAATTTTCTTGTAAGCAAGTCACCTCCACATCATCCAATTTTGCTTGATTTTGGGCTTACAAAGTCACTCTCGAGCTCCATGAAACAAGCATTTGCAAAAATGTTTCTTTCTGCTGCTGAGGTTGGTGTTTCTCTTTGATACTTTACCTAGAACTGTTTGACAACATAGTCTAATTTTTATAATATGAAAGGAGAAAATAATTATAAAATAATGTATATGAAATAAAAGTATAGCAGAAAGGAATTGCACAGTTAGATAATAATATGTGGCATCCCTAATCAATTCATAGCCCATCTCATTATGCAATGGGACTGTAGATAATAACGTCATGTGACAACTCACTAATAGGGCCTAAAATGGTTAAGATGAAGCTATTGTGATCATAGGTCTCAAGGCTTATAGTTTGTATCAGTTTTAAAGGTATCTTGTACTCACATTGTAACACCTGTAAATTTATTTTTGTAATTATTTACATTTTTATGGGTTTATTTTTAGACGGATATTACTGTTCGGAGACTCATCGTGTGAATTTGTGGTTTTGAGTTTGGACCTTGCGGATCGACTTCTGTTTGTGTGTTCCTATGTGTAGTTGGCACTGTATTTGTATGCCCATGTGTGGGTTTGTGTGTGGGCCGGTTGATGGGGCAAGTGGTTGGCTCGTGTTGGGTTTGGTAAGGCGGCCAGATGAGGGTGTGGTTGACTGGTTGATTTCTCGTGGCCATTGCCTCTTCTACATGCTTTCTAAGTACAAGTCATGTACGAACCTTCGCCATCCTTCTTCCTTCTCCTTTCCTTCCCGTGTATACTATCACCTCTTCCCTTCTTCTCCCCAAGCCACCAGCTCCCTCCTCCACCCACTCACTTCCCTCTCTCTCTCCACTCCCTCACGTCTCTCCCTTACCCTTTCCCTTTCCCTCTTTCCCCTCATCCTCTCTTTCCCCTATTTCCCCTTGTAGGTGGCGCCCGAGAGATCAGAGGTTGGCGGCAGCGTGTGGCGATGCGAGGAGCTCTAGAGGATTGTCCCTGAGGTGGAGGAAGTTTCGGTGGAGTTCGGGGTTGTCGAAGTTGGCTGTGGTCGGCCAAAGGATTGCCGGAGGTCGCCTATAAGGTACGCACCTCACCTCCTATTGTAAAAACATGAAAAATGGTAGAAAAATAAGGATTGTATGTGTTGAAATAATCCCACATTGAAAAAGTGAGGAGTAAAACTTGTAGTTATATATAAATGGACCCCTCCATTCAGCCAATTGGTTTTGAGTTAGATGTCTATATTTCAAACATAATGTCAGAACCAAAAGAGGCCCAAACAGACCCAAGTTTAGACACATCCATTCATATTTAGAAGAGACACTTGTTGGACCTAACATAGGCCACAAGTGAGGGAGAGTGTTGAAATAGTCCCACATTGAAAAAGTGAGGACTGAGACTTGTAATTATATATAGATGAACCTATGTACTCATTGTCAATTGGTTTTGAGTTAGATGTCCATATTTCAACATGGTATCAGAGCCAAAAGAGATTCAAATAGGCCTAAGTTCATACATCCACCTATGTTTTAAAAAAAACCTTGTTGAACTTAAAAAAGGCTACAAGTGAGAAGGAGTGTTGAAATAGTCCCACGTTGAAAAAGTGAGGACTGGGATTTGTGGTTATATATAGATGGATACTTTCACTCATAGTCAATTGGTTTTGAGTTGAATGTCCATATTTCCATTTTCCAATAGTATAAAATCTAGGTAGATTTATATTCCTAAAATTTATTGTGAATTTATGATGATTTATAATGGTATTTATGGCTATTTATAACGGTGGTTGGGTTTTGGGTCTTTTTGACTCTTCTGGCTTTATGATTTTCTTACATGAGCTGTGGTAAATGGATTTTAGTTTTGATTTTGTAGATTTGGAATAGACTTGAAGGTCTACAATACATGTTTTAGTTAGATTTTATGGTGTTTGTTTGGGAGATCCGCCTTTTAGTCCCATTTCAGACGATTTCATAGGCTTATGACTGAGGACTATTTTCTACTTTCGCAGAAAACGACATACCGAATTATTTTGATATGTCGTTTTTTTGTCAGTTTTGGTCCTCCTGGTGTTGGTTCGGTCGACTAAACCAAATCGGATTTCCAAAATAGGAATTTTTGGTCAACCAATCTGGTTTTCAGTATACCGTTTCATGCCTTGAGTGTTGACTTGTATCCAGTTCGAACGATCGATCCTTTTCGGTCGATCGAACCAGGGAGTTTCGATCTTCCATTTTCAAAATGGTCTGTTGAATCAAGCCTCAGATGTTTTTATGAGACATGGATTTCTGAGGATTTTCTAAATTAGTTTGCTTTGCCCAATTGAAATGAGATCGTAGGCCATCAGTAGTGGTCTTGTGAAATACCTGATGTGTCGGTTTTATTAAGATTTTTGTGGAATTTTCCAAAAGAGAAAATGATTTTCAAAGGATGAGATAGTCCGTTTTGAAAATGAACTTTCATGTTTTTTGTGTGCGAGCCGAGAGATCGTGGGACCGTGTCGTTGGAACCAGGGAATGTGACGACATTCTCGAATGGTCGGACACGTATCCTTGGTTGAGGTCGGGGGCTGAGATACCTGAGATAGAGATTCATCGGGTTATGGAGGTATGATACTTCTTGATTGTCGTTTCGAGGTTAGAGTTGTAGTCTACGGGTTGAGGTGTGTTGTGACATGACGGGAAGGTATGAGACTCCTACTGTTGTTGTGAGCACTGAGGCTCAGGACTGATGCTCAAGTGTTCTCGGATGTGGAGGTATGACACTCTCTTTTGAGTATCATGTGGAGGACATCGTAAGGAGGCGTATCCTGTGGTAGCCAATACAGGTGAGACATATGTCCTGTTACTGGTAGTGTCCTAAGAGACAGGATTGCCTTCTCAGGTAGGAGTTGACTTTATGAGGATTTTCCATGTAGGCGTATCATGGAACCGTGGTTGGCTTCTGCATAGAGTGACATATCGTGGCAGTGCAGTGTATCTCGGTGACTGCTTCTGGCCAGAGTTGATTATCTGGCCTCAGGCTTTCCGATTCACTGTGTGGTTTTAATTATTGAGGACCTTACTTGTGGTTTTTGAACTGGTAGAGCCTCTGCCTATTGATTTGGCTGGCGTAGGCCATGTTTTCGAGTGGCTTTGGCCTGTTGGGTTTGAGTTGTTGGTTTTTGATGGATTTGTGGAAAATGATTGCGAAATGGTTTTAAAAAGGAAAATAATTATAGTTTTGTTTTTTCGCTATTTTTGTGGGATACGTGTTGGGTAACTTCTGTCACTTATACTTGTTTCTCATGGTTTTGGGTTGTAGGTGCAGATGCAGGTGAGCAGGTGAGTCTGACATAGTACACATAGTCTGAAGTCTTGTAGCCACACACACAGGTTCCTAGATGTGGATATTACTGTTTGACTTTTAAATTTTCTGTAATTTAATTTATTTAAATTATTATGGAAATTAGAGGCATTACAGATTGGCATCAGAGTTCCAGGTTCACTAGGTTGCACTAGTCTAGGTGTCTAGTCTTGAAACTCCATAGATTTTGTATGCATGGTAGAATCTACATCTAGTTTTCTTTATGATTTTTTGTTTGCTGTTTTATTTGTGAAACAGTTGTTTTGCCTCTCTCTTCTTGCAAGATGCCTCCTCGTAGTCGTAAGGGTAAGGTCCTGGTCGAGAGTTCTGAGTCCCATAGAGAAATGAACCGGTGGAAGGTTGTTTGTACGGAGCTACGGAGCTTGACGCACGGGATCCACCATGCATTCAGTAAGAGTAGTTCCAGTAAGCTGGCGAATGATTTGTAGTTGAGTCGGTTCACGAAGTTCCGTCCGCCGTCGTTCAAGGATAAGGTCAATGCTGAGGAGAGTGAGGACTGGTTGGAGAAGGTGGTGAAGATGTTGAAAAGCTTGATGTGTCCAGAAGAGCATTGGGTACGATTGACGACTTATCTGTTAGATGGTGAGGTGGATAAGTGGTAAAAGTCTATGAAGCAGCTGAAGTTCTCGGACTTAGTAGTTACTCATATCTAGTGGAAAGATTTCAAGGTGGCCTTCCATGACAAGTATTTCTCCATTCATGTGAAGGAGCAGCTTTGTCGAGATTTCCGGAGTCTGAAGCAGGACACTATGTCGGTGTTCGAGTATGAGACTAAGTTCGCCTAACTGGAATGTTTCGCTCTCGCCTATGAATCTGAGGAAGAGCTGACGCAGACGTTCTTAGATGGTTTAAACCTAAGGCTACGAATAAAAGTGATGGACTGCCGGTGTCAGACCGTGGGGACATAGTCGGGATAGTCTATCGTTTCGAAGCGGAACACAAGAAGTTTCTAGAGAACCGTCGAGAAGGAAAGGGTAAGTCTTCTTTTACTTTCCGGTTCTCCATCTCCAGTCCTCCTAGTACCAGTGGTTTAGGTAGTCCTAGGAAGAAGTAGAAAGAGAAGTTTGGTGATACCTCTACTGGTCGACATAGCTTTTCTGGAGGTAGTGGAGCTGACTTCAGTCAGACAGAGTCCAGTTCTTCTAGTTAGCTTTTCTGGTGGTATCAGAGTCCCAATGTTGGTATGCATCTCCATCAAAGATCGGAGGTGAGAGTTGGTTGAAGGGAGATTGAGACTCCATGATGGGCCCTCGTTCACGACGACTCTGATACCAGATGTTGAATCTGATAAAAGAGTTTAAGAAGATCAATTTTGATCAGGGTGAGGTGAGGAGAAGGCAATTGATCAACGTGAGGTTGATCAAGATGAAGAAAGGTGTGAGAAAACAGAGATTCTTTTTTTTCTGGGAAAAAAAAACTCACAATACAACTGTTCGTTCACACCTCACATCTGAAGCTTACAAACATTTAAAAACATAGGAAACACACCATAACTGCCCACGTTCTCATACCAACGTGTGGTCATAACCATCCATGCACTTTCGTGCATTACATCACAAACATTATTTTGGAAAATAAAACATACATCACAAACAATAACTTAAACGTGACCCCTAAAATAGATCTAAAGCATTGAATAACAGGTTTGAACCCCATGATTATCATTTTGTGTGAAATGGGTGACTTTTGGGAAAAAAAAAGGGATTCATGTGATTTTGACCTCGGGTCTTCCATGTGGTGTGAGGCAATGGTTGTAAAAATTGGTCACAATTTATTGTAAATATTAATTTAATGTTATGTTATATGTTTTAATCATCTATTACATTATCATTGCTTAGGTGAAAATGTTACATAAGTAAGTGCACAAATATATAGATATTTTCTTTATAATCTTTTCTATCCACATATCTCCATCATACTTGTCCGTATCACTGAGCAATATTTGTATCCATGCTTCTCAATTGATGATGATGATGTGAAATATAAATATAGTGGACTAATTGTAGGGATAGGTACATGATACGCAACTAATCTAAAGGTTTAAATTTCCGTCACCTTTGGAGCTTATTTCAAATCTATTCAAAGAACTTCATAATATTTTGGATGACAGGGGGATCATGTGGCATTGCTATCTGCCTTTTCTGAAATGGGGCTTAAGTTGCGGCTTGACATGCCAGAGCAGGCAATGGATGTAATGAATGCAATCTTTCGCTCTACTTCACCAGCAAGTGAAGCTATGGTGAGATTGATTCCTACATCTTTTGATACCATTTTGGCTTTACTTTATTATTTGATTGAGTTTTATTTCTTGTAGGAAAACATGAAAGCTTTTGCTGAACAAAGAACAAAGAATATGCAAGTTATTCAAGAAAAAATGAAACTGAACAAAAAGGAGATGGCACGATTCAATCCTGTAAGCAAACTCTATTTCCTGAAGTACATTTTTGCTCCCCAAATAGTTGTTTGAGGCCGGATACTTTGATAAAAATTGAGCAACTTTTGAATTATATTTCGTAGGTAGATGCTTTTCCCGGTGATGCTGTTATATTCTTCCGGGTATTGAATCTACTTCGGGGTACATCTAGTCAAACATATTTTTCAAATCACATTGATGTCACAGTTGAATAATCTCAATATAATTGGAAATTTGGAATGCCATTTATCTTCCAGGTCTTTCATCTACTCTCGATGTCCGGATAGTTTATCTAGATATCATGAGACCATTTGCTGAATCTACTCTGAAAGGGTTAGCATAACCATCTTTCTTAATATATTTTGCTACATTGTTGCAAGTTTTCTTTTGAGAATGGTGCTGGAAATTTGTGAGATTGCTTATATGCATTTTATGAAAAGCAGAAGCATCATACCTAGATCAGTAGCAGACCCACAATGGATACATGACTCCCAAATTCACTCAGATGTGGAGACTAAGTTGAGGCAACTCTTGGTTGAGCTTGGTAGTGATAAAGTCCTGGGAATACAGGTGAATACCGAAAGAAAATCTGCAAAAAGAATAATATATTTATATCCTTATTTTAAACCATAGATGTTGTGTTCCAGATTCAATATAGACATTTTTTATTTGTGCAGTTGTCATTCTGCTTATATTAGTACTCTTGAAATCCGGTCCCCACTTTTATGGCTTTTGTTAACAAAAAATAAATCAAATTAACTTGCATTTTTTCCACCATGCTGTTGTTTTGTTTTACTTTACTTGCAAGAACTTCCCGCATTTGATCGTCTTCTCTCTAATTGTGCTGCTTTCCTCCAAATACCATGCCATTTTCCTTCTTTTCAGGTGTGTGCGTACAAAGATGGAAATGTCATAGTTGATACGTCCGCCGGTGTGCTTGGCAGATATGATCCTCGACCTGTCCTGCCTGATAGCTTGTTCCCAGTTTTTTCAGTGACAAAAGGGATTACAGCTGGGATGTTGCATTGGCTGGTGGATAACAGGTGCGTCTTCTGCATGTTCTTTGTTAATTTCGATCGAAGTGGTTTCCCGTAACATATTTGTCCAAGTGACTTTTTTTGCAATCTCCCATGTTTTGGAGAAAATTACCAGTTGTTTTATCGTAATTCTTCAAAACAATTAGTCATGCCTTTTCCAGTGGAGAATTTATTTGTCCTTCCTTCAAAATGCTGCTAGCCATCACCATACACTTGGGTCAAAGTGATTGCATAATTCAATATAACTTGTTCCTGCAGGAAACTCAAATTTGAGGAGACAGTAGCTAATATTTGGCCAGAGTTCAAAAACAACCAGAAAGAACTCATAAAGGTAGATGTGGTTTTGATGTTAGTTGTTTGTTTGTGCAGCCTAAATATTAAATCCATTGTTTCTTCAATCTTTTCTTTTAGGTCCATCATGTGCTCAATCACACATCCGGTCTGCATAATGCTATGAGTGATGTCATGAAGACAAGCCCTTTATCAATATGCGACTGGGATGAATCATTGAACCACATTGCTATGTCAACCCCTGAGACTGGCCCTGGCAGCAAGCAACTTTATCACTACTTGTCCTTTGGTTGGCTTTGTGGTGGAATCATAGAGGTAACATTACTTTTTAATTGTACTGCCCTCAATTATCTGAAACTTTATTTTTGGTTCATGTCATAAAAGTAGATGTTACTTAAATATTCCACAAGTTATTTGATTTTTTTAGTGTACCAATCTGTGGGGTTTAGTTTTTATCAACAATTTGTTAATCTGGGCACATTGTCTTGATTTTCATTTCTCTCTTTCGTGTCTTACTTCAAAGTCACATATTGAATTACACTCAGAGATTATAGCACCAAAGGCTGGATTATCTTTTCCAATTTTACGTGTACTTTGCAGTTACTTGTTTGACTACACTGTTCCCTGTTCCCTTTGTTCCAATGGTAATTTTTTACTTGAATAAAACAGCATGCATCAGGAAAGAAATTTCAGGAAGTTCTGGAAGAAGCCATTGTTCGGCCACTCAACATTGAAGGAGAACTATATATTGGCATCCCTCCAGGTATGCTATCTTTGTTCTACCAAGTGCTACAAATAATCACATATGCATTTTGGGATTCAATCTGCATTGGAATCTTCGAGTGTTTGAACGAGATTCCACTCATTGCCCCTGAAATCATAAATTAGGTTTCTTATGTATGAAGCATTTTTGTTTTAACAGGGGTGGAAACTCGACTTGCGACACTCACAGTGGACGTTGAGGATATTATGTCCAAGCTCTCTGTATACAACACTAGGCCAGATCTCCCTGCTGCCATGCAAGGGGGCAGTTTAGTGGAAACGGTATCTGGTCTCCCTGTTCTTTTCAATACACTAAACATGAGGCGTGCCATTATCCCTGCTGCCAATGGGCATTGTTCAGCCCGTGCACTTGCACGCTACTATGCTGCTTTAGCAACAGGAGGTATTCCTCCACCGAAGCATTCAGCTCATACTAAACCATCCCTTGGTAGCCAACCGCACATACCAAAATTTCCATCCCCACAAAGTAGAAAGAAAAAGAGAGGTAGCAGCCATGGGAGCAAAGAGGAAGACAACTATAAAGCTCAAAACATCAACACTAACCGTACTTTCATGAAATGTAGAAGTTGTGCTAGTGGAATTGATAGGAGCCTTAGTAGGAATGAAGATGACAACCACATTGCCAACGGTATGGATGATCAAAGTGTTAGCGACAATGTTGGAAAGATGTTTGATAATCCTAATATCCATGATGCATTCTTGGGTATTGGTGACTATGCAAATTTAGTGCTTCCAGATGGGAAGTTTGGACTTGGATTCCGCTGGTTCAACACGGCTGATGGCCGGCTAGCTTGTTTTGGTCATTCAGGGGTTGGTGGATCCACAGGTCTCTGTGACATAGAACATAACTTTGCAATTGCTGTGACCGTCAACAAGATGTCATTTGGAGGCGTAACCAGGAGAATAGTTCAATTGGTTTGCTCAGAATTGAATATTCCTATTCCTCAGGAGTTTTCTGAAGCTGGGGAAAGGGGACCAGACGTGCAGATGAATATAGGCTAACGGTTGATGATAGGTTAAATCCTTGCTTTTCTTTGATGTACTTTTATTTTGAATTCTATACATCTTTCACTATTATGGTGACGACGTTCAATTGATATGACGTCTGTGTATCACAGAAAAAGGGTATACGTACATTCAATTAAATTACTCTTAGAGTTAAAAGGCCATATTCGTACAGTAGACTCTTCAGAATGATAATTTGTGTTAAATTCTGATCTTTCAAGTAACCTATTGACGCGAGGGAGCATGTTCAGCATGGGCAATGCCGCGGATGCCATTCTTCACATGAAGATGACGATTTTGGGTGTATGGTAATACTTCGACGACCATAATTTTTGAAAATCCAATGTTGCCTAGGATGGTCCTCATTAGCGGTATTAGATCCAGCAAGGTATGGTAGATGGCCTTGGTGGATGTAGTCCGTGGACTTTGCAGGCATTCTTTGAGATGCAACCAGGTATGTTTTTTTTTTTTTCAAATAGGTGAATAATATATTATATATCACTTGACTATGAAGTCACTGTCAAGTATAAGATTATATCAAAATTTTACAGTCCTGAAATAAAGTCCAAAATATTACAAGCCAAATATAGTAATAAACCAATCAAAATACTAATCACTATAGAAGCCCTTAATTTCCATTACCTTCCTCAACTTTGAAAGGATCATATGGGGCTTCTTCGTGAAAGTATGGTTTAGGTTGTGGTCTATATTACGTACGCACTTGGCAAAAAAGTTTTGATTTAGGATTTATTTGGTAATAATTACTGGGACAAAAATAAATGTTTATTCATACAAAGTTAAATCAAACATCATTTTTTATTTCTGATTATTTCAACTTCTCGCTTACACAAAGTTTCAAAACACTGTAGAAACTAAAGTTTCAAAAAATGTTGCCTATAGAAATAATCTATTTTCCTTGAGGAAGTGGTTTGTACTATTTTCCTGATCGAAGGATCGTATTGAAGAGTCCAGTATCTTTGATATGCAATCCTCCCAAGTTTGTAGGTGTGTGTAAGATCGTCTTATATTTTAACATAACAATATTTCGCTTAATTATACCATTTAATCCCCACCAGAAGACTCTGGGTTGTCAAATTGTCTACCCTACTTTTCGATGAGAAGATTGTTAGTCATCGTATAGATTGGCAAAGAAGAAAGAACCAACTAACTGAGCATGGTTCTTCTAGAACAATTAGCTACTCCTCCTTGGGGTTGCATTACCATGTCATTAACAATAAACAGGCTAGATCAGTGCATGTGGTGTATAAGTGTAAAGACGTACAAAATAGAATGGTACATCTATGTAGGTAGTTACTATCTCTTATACTCCCTGTCATGGGAAGGTGCTAGGCTTGAGTTGAGATTGGACAAACTCGAAGCGAGCATGCAGAAGACTTTTCATGGGTATATCAGCCAACTGCTAAGATGGTGGAGATGTCGTGAATGCGAAAAACACCCCGAGAAACCAATGCGCGAACAAAATGGAAGTAATTGACGAGTACGAGCCATCGACTGCCAACGCCCCCAACATGCACCAGATGCCAGTTCTTTCTCTCCACGACGACGTGCTACTCAGCAACACAAGGACACTTAATGGAGGTGGAAATAGATTCTCAACCATCAATTCAAAAGCAGCAGAACATTGATAAAAATCACTTTTCTTATTTAGAGGATATAACCAAGGAAATATGGTACAATCGTCGACTAATATCGAAAGATAAAACTGATAGCTAGACTTAGATATTACACGGGAAGGATCGTAAACATCCAAATGTAATAGAAATAGACGCCAAAAAGGACTTAGATTGAGGCTGAGGAGAAGCAGTAAGATGGTAAAGACCACCACTACTACCGCCAACAAGAAGAATTCTACCAGTCTTGCTGTCTTTCACAATAAAACCATGATCATTGTGAATGTGTCTTGAATATTATTTATGTGTAAAGGCATTTTTGTCATGGATGATTAGCCACTATATAAGGCTATCCAATGCTCTTATTAGGGTTGACTCTTTTTGTGAGACAACAGGAGGACTTTCGTGTGGAGGTTTTGCAAGCCCTAGGGACGATCATCCCTTTGTTCCTCCTTCCTCCTCTCTTTTGTACTCCACCATTTGAAGTTAGTAAACAACCAAGGAGAGACACCCGTGGATGTACCCGCCTTTGAGGAACCATGTAAAACCTTTGTTGTTGTGTGGATTGCTATTTTGTTCTCTATTCTTCCTTTCTATACGTGCTAAACCTATTTGAATACGCTGTGCTTGGGCCCCATTGGGTATAACAAGTGGTATCAGAGCTTGTTGAAGGTGCTTTGGCCGTGTATTTGCTCGTGGGAAGAGTTGGAACAAGGAGCCTACCGCCGCCGCCCCTTGCCCTTGCCGGCAGCA
>JAMKQA010005099.1:0-96974 GCA_024699735.1 Posidonia australis | reverse complement strand
GCACAACAGCATCAGAGCAAAACCGAAACAGTTGCTACCATAACCGGATCAAGGCCCAAGCTTCAATCATGGCCCTCCAAAACAAACAGAGTGTGCTAAACCGAGGACATCACTCATTAGCAGCTCCCAACGGCAGTACTACCAGCGAGTGAACACGTCAACTGAGAGGTAGTTGGTGACGGTTCAGAGGGAGGACATCATAACACATCATCTGAGAAGTAGGCAATGATGGTTCGAAAATCCGAAAAGTGAACACATCAACCGAGAGGCAGTCAGAGAACGGTCTAGAAGGGGGACAATAGAGCACATCATCCGAGAAGGAGGCGGTGATGGTTAAAAAATCTGGAAAGCGAACATGCCAACCGTGAGGTAGTCGGTGACGGTCTAGGTGAAGGGTAAATGAACACATCATCTGAGAAGTAGTGGGAGAAGGTTTGGAAAACCGGAAAGCGAACATGCCAACCGAGAGTCAGTCGGTGACGGTCCACAGGGAGGTCAACTGAACACATCATCCGAGAAGTAGTCGATGATGGTTCGGAAATCCAAAAAGGCAACACGCCAACTATGTGGCAGTCGATGACGTTCCAGAGGGAGGACAACCGAACACATCATCCGAGAAGTAGGCGGTGATGGTTCAGAAATTCGAAAAGCGAACAAGCCAACCGAGTGGTAGTCAATGACAATCTGGAAGATGGACAATGGAACACATCAACTGAGAAGTAGGTGGTGATGGTTCAGAAACCTGGAAAGCGAAAACGACAACTGAGAGGCAGTCGGTGATGGTCCAGAGGGAGGACAACAAAACACATCATCCGAGAAGCAATCAGTGACGATTCGGTAATCCGAAAAGCGAACGCACCCATTGAGATGCAGTTGGTGACGGTTTAGAGTGAGGACAACAGAACACATCATCCGTGAAGCTGGCGGTGATGGTTCGGAAATCCAAAAAGCAAACACGCCAATCGAGAGGCTGTCGGTGACGGTTTAGAAGGAGGACTGTAGAACACATCATCAGAGAACCCGTCAGTAATGGTTAGGAAATCCAAAAAGCGAACACGATGACAAAGAGGCAGTCGATGATGGTTTAGAAGGAGGACAGCCAAACACATATTTCGAGAAGCAGTCGGTGACGGTCCAGAGGGAGGGCAACTGAACACATCATCCGAGAAGCAGGCTGTGATGGGTAGGATATCCGAAATGCGAACACAACAACCGAGAGGCAATCGATGACAGTCCAGAGGGAGGAAAGCCAAACACATCATCCGATAAGCAATCAGTGATGGTTCAGAAATCTGAAAAGCAAATGCTCCAACTGAGACGCAATTTGTCTTGGTTTATAGGGAGGGCAACTGAACAGATCATCGGAGAAGCTGGCAGTGACGGTTCAAAAATCCGGAACGCAAACACGCCAACTGAGAGTTAGTCGGTGATGGTCCAGAGAGAGGACAACCAAACACATCATCCTAGAAGTAGGCGGTGATGGTTCGGAAATCTGAAATGTGAACACGCAACAGAGAGGCAGTCAGTGGCGATTTAGAGGGAGGACAACCGAACACATCATCCGAGAAGTAGGCGGTGATGGTTCGGAAATCCTAAAAGTGATCACGCCAACTGAGAGGCTGTCGGTGATGGTTCAGAAGGAGGACAACCGAACACGTCATCCAGGAATCGGTCAGTAATGGTCCGAAATCCAAAAAGAGAACACGCCAACCAAGAGGTTGTTGGTGATAATCCAAAAGGAGGACAGCCAAACACATCATCTGAGAGGTAGTCGGTGATGGTCCAGAGGGAGGACAAGCGAACACATCATTCGAGAAGCAGGTGGTGATGGTTCGGAAATCCAAAAAACGAATACGCCAACTGAGAAGCGGACGAGGATGGTTCGAAAATCTGAAATGTGAACACGCCAACCGAGAGCCTGTCGGTGATGATTTAGAAGGAGGACAACTAAACACATCATCCGAGAAGCAGTCAGTAGTGGTTCAGAAATCGAAAAAGCGAGCACACCATTAGAGAGGCAGTCGGTGACAGTCCTGAAGGACGATAGCCAAACACATCATTCGAGAGGCAGTCGGTGATGGTCCAATGGAAGGACAACCGAACACATCATCCGAGAAGCAGGCGGTCATGGTTCGGAAATCCAGAAAGAGAAAGCACCAACCGAGAGTCAGTTGGTGACGGTCTAGAGGGAGGACAACCGAACACATCAACCGAGAAGTAGTTGGTGATGGTTCAGATATCCGAAAAGCAAACACGCCAACTGAGAGGCAGTCAGTGATGGTTTATAGGGAGGACAACTGAGCACATCATCCGAGATGTTGGTGGTGATGGTTTGGAAATCCGAAAAGCAAACACACCAACTGAGAGGCTGTCGATGATGGTTCAGAAGGAGGGCAACCGAACACATCATCCAAGAAGTAATCAGTATTGAATCGGAAATCCAAAAAGTGAACACGCCAACCAAGAGGCAGTCGATGACGGTCCCGAAGGAAGACAGCCAAACACAACATCCGAGTGGCAGTCGGTGACGGTCCAAAGGGAGGACAACTGAATACATCATTCGAGAAATAGGTGGTGTTGGTTCGAAAATCCGAAAAGCGAACACGCCAACCGAGAGGCAGTCGGTGACGGCCTATAAGGAGGACAACCAAACACATCATTTGAGAAGTGGGCGGTGATGGTTTGGTAATCCGAAAAGCTAACACGCCAACAGAGAGATAGTCGATGACGGTTCAGAAGGAGGATAAACAAACACATCATCCGAGAAGCAGGCAGTGATGGCTCGGAAATCCGGAAAGCAAACATGCCAACCGAGAGTCTGTCGGTGATGGTCTAGAGAGAGGACAACTGAACACATCATCCATGAAGCAGGCGGTGATGGTTCGGAAATCTGAAAAGTGAATAAGCCAACTGAGAGGCAACCGATGACAGTTCAGGTGGAGGATAACTAAACACATCATCCGAGAAGTGGGCGGTGATAGTTTGGAAATCTGAAAAGTGAACACGCCTACCGAGATGTTGTCGGTGATGGTTCAGAAGGAGGACAAACTAACACGTCATCTGATCAGCAATGGTTCAGAAATTTGAAAAGCGAACACGCCAACCGAGAGGTTGTCGGTGACAGTCCAGACAGAGGACAACCAAACTCATCATCTGAGAGGCAGTCAGTGACGGTCCAGAGGGAGGAAAACTGAACACATCATCCGAGAGGCTGTCGGTGACGGTCCGTCTAGAAGGAGGATAAACGAACACATCATTCGAGAAGCAGGTGGTGATGGGTCAGAAATCAGAAAAGTGAATACGCCAATCGAGAGGCAATCAGTGACGGCCTAGAAGGAGGACAACGGAACACATCATCCGAGAAGTAGGCGGTGATGGTTCAGATATCCGAAAAGTGAACACACCCACCAAGAGGCAGTTGGTGACGGTTCAGAAGGAGGATAAACGAACAAATCATCCAAGAAGTGAACATGCCAACCGAGATGTTGTCGGTGACGGTCCTGAAGGTGGATAAATGAACACATCACCCGAGAAGCTGGTGGTGAAGGTTTGGAAATCCGGAAAGTGAACACGCAAACTGAGGTCTGTTGGTGATGGTCCAGAGAGAGGACAACTGAACACATCATCCATGAAGCAGGCGGTGATGGTTCGGAAATCTGAAAAGTGAATAAGCCAACTGAGAGGCAGCCGATGACGGTTCAGGTGGAGGACAACTGAACACATCATCCGAGAAGTGGGCGGTGAGAGTTTGGAAATTCGAAAAGTGAACACGCCTACCGAGATGCTGTCGGTGATGGTTCAGAAGGAGGACAAACTAACACGTCATCTGATCAGCAATGGTTCAGAAATTTGAAAAGCGAACACGCCAACCGAGAGGTTGTCGGTGACAGTCCAAACAGAGGACAACCAAACTCATCATCTGAGAGGCAGTCAGTGACGGTCCAGAGGGAGGAAAACAAAACACATCATCCAAGAGGCTGTTGGTGACGGTCCGTCTAGAAGGAGGATAAACGAACACATCATCCGAGAAGCAGGTGGTGATGGGTCAGAAATCAGAAAAGTGAATACGCCAATCGAGAGGCAATCAGTGACGGCCTAGACGGAGGACAACGGAACACATCATCCGAGAAGTAGGCGGTGATGGTTCAGATATCTGAAAAGTGAACACACCCACCAAGAGGCAGTTGGTGACGGTTTAGAAGGAGGATAAACGAACAAATCATCCAAGAAGTGAACATGCCAACCGAGATGTTGTCGGTGACGGTCCTGAAGGAGGATAAATGAACACATCACCCGAGAAGCTGGTGGTGATGGTTTGGAAATCCGGAAAGTGAACACGCAAACTGAGAGTCTGTTGGTGATGGTCTAGAGAGAGGACAACCAAACACATCATTCGAAAAGCAGGCGGTGATGGTTTGGAAATCCGAAAGTGAACAGGCCAACCAAGAGGCAGTCGTTGACAGTTCAGACGGAGGACCACTGAACACATCATCTGAGAAGTAGGCGGTGATGGTTAGGAAATCCGAAAAGCGAACACACCAACCAAGAGGCAATCGGTCATGGCTCAGACTGGGAACAACCAAACACATCAACCGAGAAGTAGGCAGTGATGGTTCGGAAATATGGAAAGCGAACACGCCAACCGAGAGGAAGTCGATGACGGTCTAGGAGGATGATAAATGAACACATCATCTGAGAAGTAGGGCGAGATGGTTTGGAAATCTGGAAAGTGAACACGCCAATCGAGAGTCAGTCAGTGATGGTCCAGAGGGAGGACTACCGAACACATCATCCAAGAAGCAGTGGGTGATGGTTCGGATTTCTGAAAAGCGAACACTCTAACTGAGATGCAGTCTGTGATGGATTAAAGGGAGCACAACCGAACAAAACATCCGAGATGCAGGCGGTGATGGTTTGGAAATCCGAAAAGCGAACATGCCAACCGTAGGCAGTCATCCAAGAGGAAGACAGCCAAACACATCATCCAAGAGGCAGTCGGTGATGGTCCAAAGGGAGGTCAACCGAGCACATCATCCGAGAAGCTGCAGTGTTGGTTCGGAAGTCCAAAAAGCGAACACGCCAACCGAAAGGCTGTCGGTGATGGCCTAGAAGGAGGACAACTGAACACATCATCCGTAAAGTGGGCAATGATGGTTCGGAAATCCAAAAAGTAAACACGCCAATCGAGAAGCAGTCAGTGACGGTTCAGATGGAGGATAAATGAACACATCATCCGAGAGGCAGTCGGTGACTGTCTAGATGGAGGATAAACGAACACATTATCTGAGAAGCTGGGGGAGATAGTATGGAAATCCAGAAAGCGAACATGCCAACTGAGAGGCAGTCGTGACGGTTCAGAAAGAGGACAACCGAACACATCATCCGTGTAGTAGTCGGTGAAGGTTCAGAAAGAGGACAACTGAATACATCTTTTGAGAAGCTGGTGGTGATGGTTCGAAAACCCGAAAAGTGAACATGCGAACCAAGAGGTTGTCGGTGACAGTTTGAAGGAAGGACAACCGAACACATCATTCGAGAAGCAGGCAGTGATGGTTCGGAAATCTGAAAATAGAACACGCCAACAGAGAGGCAGTCGATGATGGTTTAGAGGGATGACAACCGAACACATCATCCTAGATGCAGGTGGTGATGGTTTGGAAGTCCAAAAAGCAAACTCGCCAACCGAGTCGTTGTCAGTGACGGTCTAGAAGGAGGACAATCGAACACATCATCCGAGAAGCAAGCGGTGATGGTTCGGAAATATGAAAAGCGAAGACGCCATCCGAAAGGCTGTCGACGATGGTCGAGAAGGAGGATAAAGGAACACATCATCTGAGAAGTAGGCGGTGATGGTTCGTAAATCCGGAAAGCAAACATGCCAACCGAGAGTCAGTCGGTGACGGTCAAGAGGGATGACAACCAAACACATCATTGGAGAAGCAGGTGGTGATGGTTTGGAAATCCGAAAAGTGAACATGCCAACTAAGAGGCAGTCGGTGATAGTACAGAGGGAGGACAACCGAACACATCATCCGAGAAGAAGGCGGTGATGGTTCGGAGATCCGAAAAGCTAACACGCCAACCGTGAGGTTGTCAGTGACGGTTCAGAAGGAGGACAACCAAACACATCATCCAAGAAGTGGTCCGTAATGGTTTGGAAATCCGGAAAGCGAACATGCCAACCGAAAGGCAGACGGTGACGGTCCAGACGGAGGACAATTGAACACATCATCAGAGAGGCAGTCGGTGATGGTCCAAAGAGAGGACAACCAAACACATAACCCGAGAAGCAGGCGGTGAAGGTTTGAATATCCAAAAAGCGAATACGCCAACTGAGAGGCAGTCGGTGACGGTTCATATGGAAGACAACCAAATGCATCATCTGAGAAGCAGGCGGTGATGGTTCGGATATCCGAAAAGCGAACACGCCAACCGAGAGGCAATCGGTCATGGTCTAAGGGGAGGACAACCCAACACATCTTCTAAGAAGTAGGCGGTGAGTGTTCGAAAATCTGAAAAGTGAATACGCCAACTGAGAGGTAGCTGGTGACGATTCCGATGGAGGACAACCAAACACATCATTCGAGAAGTAGGCGGTGATGGCTCGGAAATCCAAAAAGTGAACATGCCTACCGAGAGGCTGTCGGTGATGGTTCAAAAGGAGGACAAACTAACACATCTTCCGGGAAGCAGTCAGTAATGGTTTTGAAATCCGAAAAGTGAACACGCCAACCGTGAGGCAGTTGGTGACTGTCCTAAGGGAGGACAGCCAAACTCATCATCTGAGAGGCAGTCGGTGATGGTACTGAGGGAGGACAACCGAACACATCATCCGAGAAGCAGGCGGTGATGGTTCGTAAATCTGAAAAGCAAACCCGCCAACCGAGAGTCAATCGATGATGGCCTAGAAGGAGGACAACTGAACACATCATCTGAGATGCAGGCGTTGATGGTTCGGAAATTTGAAAAGCAAACACGCTAATTAAGTGGCAGTCGATGACGGTTTAGAAGGAGGATAAATGAACAAATCATCTGTGAAGCGAACACACCAACCGAGAGGCAGTCGGTGACGGTCCAGAAGGAGGATAAACGAACACATCATCAGAGATGCTGGCGGTGAAGGTTTGGAAATCCAGAAAGCGAACACACCAACCGGGAGTCCGTCGGTGATGGTCCAGAAGAGGGACAACTGAACACATCATCCGGAAAGCAGACAGTGATGGTTTGGAAATTGGAAAAGCGAATACGCCAACCAAGAGGCAGCCGGTGATAGTTCAGAGGGAGCTCCACTGAATACATCGTCTGAGAAGTAGGCTGTGATGTTTCAAAAATCCGAAAAGCAAACATGCCAACCAAGAGGCAGTCGGTGACGGTCCAAAAGGGGAACAACCGAACACATCATCCGATAAGAAGGCTGTGATGGTTCAAAAACATAGAAAGCAAACACGAAAACCTGGAAAGCGAACACATCATCCAAGAGGAAGTCGGTGACGGTCCAGAGGGAGGACTACCGAACACATCATCCAAGAAGCAGTTGGTGAGGCTTCGGAAATACGAAAAGCGAACACGCCAACTGAGATGCAATTAGTGATGGTTTAGAGGGTGGACAACCGAACACATCATCCGAGATGCAGGCGACGATGGTTTGGAAATCCGAAAAGCGAACACGCCAACCGAGAGGCTATCAGTGTTGGTTTCCAAGGAGGGCAGCCGAACACATCATCCGAGAAGTAGTCAGTAATGATTTGGAAATCCGAAAAGCGAACATGCCAACCGAGCCAGTCGGTGACGGTCTCAAAGGAAGACAGCCCAACACATCATCCGAGAGGCCGTCAGTGACGGTTCAGAGAGAGGACAGCCATACACATCATCCAAGAGGCCGTCAGTGACGGTCTAGAGGGAGGACAACCGAACACATCATCCGAAAAGCAAACATGCCAATCGAGAGGTAGTCGGTGACGGCCTAGAAGGAGGACAACCGAACACATCATCCGTGAAGAAAGAGGTGATGGTTCGGAAATCCGAAAAGCAAACACGCCAACCAAGAGGCAGTCCGTGACGGTTCAGAAGGAGGATAAACAAACACATCATCCGAGAAGCAGGCAGTGATGGTTATGAAATCCGAAAAGTGAACACGCCAATTGAGAGTTAGTCAGTGATGGTCCAAAGAGAGGACAACCGAACACATCATCCGTGAAGCAGGCGGTGAAGTTTCGGAAATCTGGAAAGCGAATACGCCAACCAAGTGGCAGTCGGTGATGGTTTAGAGGGAAGACAATAGAGCACATCATCTGAGAAGTTGGCGGTGATTGTTCGAAAATCCAAAAAGTTAACACGTCAACCGAGAGGCATTCAGAGATGGTCTTGAAGGGGAAAACTGAGCACATCATTCGAGAAGTAGGTAGTGATGGTTTAGAAATCTGGAAAGCGAACACGCCAACCATGAGGCAGTCGGTGACGGCCTAGGACGAGGGTAAACGATCACATCATCCGAGAAGCAGGTGGAGATGGTTCGGAAATCTGGAAAGTGAACACGCGAACCGAGAGTCAGTCGGTGATGGTCCATAGGGAGGTCAACCGAACACATCATCCGAGAAGCAATCGATGATGGTTCGGAAAACCGAAAAGCCAACAAGCCAACTGAGTGGCAGTCGGTGACAGTCCAAAGGGAGGACAATCGAACACATCATCTGAGAAGCAGGCGGTGATTGTTCGAAAATCCGAAAAGTGAACACGCCAACCGAGTGGTAGTCAGTGATGGTCAAGAATGAGGACAACAGCACACATCATCTGAGAAGCAGGTGGTGATGGTTCGAAAATCTGGAAAGCTAACACGCCAATCGAGAGGCAGTCGGTGATGGTCTAGAAGGATGATAAACGAACACATCATCCGAGATGTAGGGGGAGATGGTTTGGAAATCAAGAAAGCGAAAACGCCAACCGAGAGGCAGTCGGTGACGGTCCAGAGGGAGGACAACCAAACACATCATCTGAGAAGCAATGGGTGATGGTTCGGAAATCCGAAAAGCGAACGCTTCAATTGAGATGCAGTTGGTGACGGTTTAGAGGGTGGACAACTGAACACATCATCCGAGAAGCTGGCAGTGATGGTTTGGAAATCTGAAAAGAGAACACGCCAACCGAGAGGCTGTTAGTGACGGTTTAGAAGGACTATGGACCACACCATCAGAGAAGCAGTCAGTGATGGTTCGGAAATCCAAAAATCGAACACGTCGACCTAGAGGCAGTTAGTGACGGTCCAAAAGGAGGATAGCCAAACACATATTCCGAGAAGCAGTCCGTGATGGTCCAGAGGGAGGACAACCAAATACATCATCCGAGAAGTAGGCGGCAATGGTTAAGAAATCTGGAAAGCGAACACACCAACCGAGAGGTAGTCGACGACGATCCAGACGGAGGACAACCAAACACATCATCTGAGAAGCAATCGGTGATGGTTCGGAAATCCAAAAAGCGAATGCTCCAACTAAGACGCAGTTGGTGATGGTTTAGAGGGAGGACAACTGAACACTTCATCAGAGAAGCTAGCGGTGATGGTTCAAAAATAAAAAAAGTGAACATGCCAAACGAGACTCAGTCGGTGATGGTCCAGAGAGAGGACAACCGAACACATCCTCCGAGAAGCAGGCGGCGATGGTTAGGAAATCTGAAATGCGAACACGCAATCGAGAGGTAGTCAGTGGCGGTTTAGAGGGAGGACAACCGAACACAACATCCGAGAAGTTTGTTTTGTTGGTTCGGAAATCCGAAAGCGAACATGCCAACTGAGAGGCTATCGGTGAAAGTTCAGAAGGAGGACAACCAAACACATCATCCAGGAAGCAGTCAGTAATGGTCTGGAAATCCGAAAAGCAAACACGCCAACCAAGAGGCAGTCGGTGATAGTCCGGAAGGAGGACTGCCAAACACATCATCCGAGAGGCAGTCGGTGATGGTCCAGAAGGAGGACAACCGAACACATCATTCTAGAAGCAAGCAGTGATGCTTCGGAAATCTGAAAAGCGAATACGCCAACTGAGAAGCAGACGGTGATGGTTCGGAAATTTGAAATGCGAACACGCCAACCGAGAGGCTGTCAGCGATGGTTAAGAAGGAGGACAACCGAACACATCATCCGAGAAGCAGTCAGTACTAGTTCGAAAATCGAAAAAATGAGCACGCCAACTGAGAGGCAGTCACTGACGGTCCAGAAGAACGATAGCCAAACACATCATCCAAGAGGTAGTTGGTGATGGTCCAAATGAAGGACAACCGAACACATCATCCGAGAAGTAGGCGGTCATTGTTCGGAAATTCAGTAAGCGAACACACCAACCGAGAGTCAGTCGGTGACGGTCCATAGGGAGGACAACCGAACACATCATCCAAGAGGGAGTTGGTGATGGTTCGGAAATCCCAAAAGCAAACACGCCAACTGAGAGGCAGTGGGTGATGGCTCAGAGGATGGACAACCGAACACACCATCCGAGATGCTGGCGGTGATGGTTTGGAAATCCAAAAAGAGAACACGCCAACTGAGAGGCTGTTGATGACGGTTCAGAAGGAGGGCAACCAAACACATCTTCCGAGAAGTAGTCAGTAATGAATCGGAAATCTGAAAAGTGAACACACCAACAGAGAGGCATTCGATGATGGTCCCGAAGGAAGATAGCCAAACACAACATTCGAGAGGTAGTCGGTGACGGTCCAGAGGGAGGACAACCAAACACATCATACGAGATGCAGGCGGTGTTGGTTGGAAAATCTGAAAAGCAAACACGCCAACCGTGGGGTAGTCGGTGATGACCTAGAAGGAGGACAACTGAACGCATCATCAGAGAAGTGGGCGGTGTTGGTTCGCATATCCGAAAAGCAAACACGCCAACCGAGAGGCAGTCGGTGACGGTTCAGAAGGAGGATAAACGAACACATCATCTGGAAAGCAAGCTGTGATGGTTCGGAAATCCGAAAAGAAAACACGCCAACCGAGAGTCTGTCGGTGATGGTCCAGAGAGAGGACAAACGAACACTTCATCTGTGAAGCAAGAGGTGAAGATTCAGAAATCCAAAAATTGAATACGCCAACCGAGAGGCAGTCAGTAATGGTTCAGAGGGAGGACAACAGAACACATCATCTGAGAAGTAGGCGGTGATGGTTCAGAAATCCGAAAAGTGAACACGTCAACCGAGAGGCAGTTGGTGATCGTCCAGAAAGGGGAACAACTGAGCACATCATCCGAGAAGCAGGCAGTGATGGTTCAGATATCTAGAAAGTGAACACGCCAACCGTGACGCAATCGGTGACAGTCTAGAAGGAGGATAAACAAACACATCATCCGAGAAGTTGGGGGAGATGGTTTGGAAATCCAAAACGCGAACACGCCAACCGAGAGTCAGTCGGTGACGGTCCGAGGGAGGACAACCGAACACATCATCCGAGAAGCAGTCGATGATGGTACGGAAATCCGAAAAGAGAACACACCAACTAAGTGGTAGTTGGTGACGGTCCAAAGGGAGGACAACAGAGCACATCATCCAAGAAGTAGGCAGTGATGGTTCAAAAATCCGAAAAGTGAACACGCTAACTGTGTGGCAGTCGGTGACGGTCCAAAGGGAGGACAACAGAGCACATCATCTCAGAAGCAGGCGGTGATGGTTCAAAAATCCGAAAAGCGAGCATGCCAATCGAGTGGTAGTCAGTGACGGTCCGAAAGGAGGACAACAAAACACATCATCCGAGAAGCAAGCGGTGATGGTTCGGAAGTCTGGAAAGCGAACACGCCAACCAAGAGGCAGTCGGTGACGGTCTAGAAGGATGATAAACGAACACATCATCTGAGATGTAGGGGGAGATGGTTCAGAAATCCGAGAAGCGAACACACTAACCGAGAGGTAGTCGATGACGGTCTAGAGGGAGGACAACCAAACACATCGTCCGAGAAGCTACTGTAGATTTATTATATTTTTCCTAAGTTTTTTGGTTGAGAAAGATGTAATGAATGCATGGGCTTAACGGGCTAGACTTTGTGGGCTTTTTTTTTTGTTTTTGTCTTTTTTGTTTTGTTGTTTTAGGTTTTTAGGATTTTAACCATTTTAGGTTTTTTGTGATTTAATTAATTAGTTTTAAATTAGGATTTTATGGATTTAACTATTTTAGGGGGTTTTAGGGTTTTTTTGGATTTTAATTAAAGTTTTTTTAGCTTAAATTAGGGTTTTGTAGTTTTAATTAAGGATTTTTTAGTTTAATTAAATTTTTTGGGTTTTAATTTAGGTTTTTTAGATTTTAGACGTGGTTTTTAAGTTAATTAGGGTTTTTCGGATTTTAATTAAAGTTTTTGGGTTCAAATTAGGGTTTTTCTAACTTAATTAAATGACTTTAGGTTTTTTTGAGTATAATTTAGGTTTTCCTTGAAATTAAATTGATTAAAGTGGTTTAAAAGTAGACTTTATTTGGTTTGACTTTAATTAGGGTTTTCTCTTGATTAATTTGGATTTTAAATGTTTTTAAGTGGATTTTGCTTGATTTTGATTTTAATTAGGGTTTTCACTTGATTTTTGGATTTTAAGTGTTTTAGGTGAATTTTGTTAATTTAGTTTTTAATTAGGGTTTTAATTAATTAATTAGAATTTTAAGTGGATTTAGGTGAATTATGTTTATTATTGGTTTTAATTAGTGATTTTACTTAATTAATTAAGGTTTTATGTGGATTTAGGTGAATTCTGTTTATTTTGGTTTTAATGTAGTGGTTTTTGCTTGGATTAATTTAGAGTGGGCTTATGTGGGCCTAGTGGGTATGTGTGGGCCTAGAGTGGGCCTAGTGAGCTTGAGTGGGTCTAGTGGGCTTGTGTGGGCCTAGTGTGGGTCTAGTGGGCTTTTATGGGCCTAATGGGCTTGTGTGGGCCTAAGTGGGCTTAGGGTTCTATCGAGTTAGGGTTTAGGAGTGGTGGTTGCAACCAAAGCATCTTCCAGTGGAGCCTGCTACCATGTAACTGCAAAATCGGGGTGTCTACAACTATTTTGTTTGATCAAGAAATGCATGCCTTGTGATTTTAGTTGCTTGTTATCTACATTTATTGTTTTGCTTGTTCTATGAGTTCATTATCTGGATCATTTGCTTGTTTAGCTCAGCTATTTGTTTGCCCTCAGTTAGGCTAGAAAGCTGTATGCCTGTTAGAGGAGGATGACACCTTCGACTCATCTGACACTATAGAGATTCGCACGCCATTGGGTGACTCTCGTTGTGTAGTGGTGGCACTTGAACTCACTGTAAGGTATTGTAATGGACCTAGGTCCATGCCAAACTCTTTAAGGTCCTGCACCTACTTTTCTTTTTAATATCTTTGACTTTTGTTTTACTCCCTCATAGACGTGCGATTTCACTCTGACCTTGACTTGGAGGTAATAAGCGCCTGATCTATTTAGGAGGCCTTTATTGCAAGAGGGTTGGTCATTCCCTCAAAGCTGTGATTTTATTGAGTGTATACTCCAACTCCTCTCCAAGGTACGGTAAGGGTAGAGCTACAATGCATGCCTCTCACTCTTGGGTTGACATTTGTCTTTGCCTTCTGTCTTCTCTATTCTTTTATGCCCTTGCGAATATATGTTTTCTTTTCTGGCTCACACTCTCAGTGACCCCTAACATTTATCTTCCTCTTGGAGGTGCAGGTTGTGGAGCTTGGACATTTCGTCTAGCTTTGATGTTTGGTGGCTCCCTTGCCGACTTGGTTGTCTAAGTAGTGACAACTGAAGAGGGATAATCCATTCTGACATAGGCGAGCTTTTCCAAATTTTGATCATCGGGCAGAATGTTATTGACTAACAAACTACCCTTTTTAATTGTTCTTGATGTTTTTTTTTGTTCTGTGTTTTTCCTCTCTTTTTTCAACATTTGTGCTTTTTCTTTTCTTTTTTTATGTTTTGATACATGGTGATGAAAAAAGAAAACAAAGGGAACAAAGGAAAAGGATACAACTCCAATCCTTGTTGTTGCTGTTTTGTCGATGCCATTGGGGTTCAAAGTAACTCCTTGCTGTGCCACTGGAAACTAGAATCAAGGCAGGTGTAACCGAAGCCATCACAACCATTATTGAAATTGAGACTGTGAATGTTGAATCAGCTAGTGACATTAAGATTGTATCTTTGTCGGAGTTGATATCTGCTGTGATAGCTGTCTCCCACTTGATCCAAGGTATTTGCATGTGCTAGGTCAAATCAATGCATGGCAAACTGTCAAACTTTAGATTAGACCCCCCATAGAGGAACAAGAATGAGAGTGGCAAATATGAGTGTTGTTGGACAGAACTGAGAAAAGAAAAGAGGACAAACTAGGCTAAAAAGGAACTAGAACAAGAGCGACAGATGTGAATGTTGCAGAAAAGACAAAAGAACAAACTAGGCTAATGAGGCCCGATGGATTCCCCTGGAAAGAAATAGGAGAATGAGGAAAACCCTCGAAGTTCAAACATCCTCAAAGCTTGCAGTCTTAGATGAGGAGAGGTTGGCTACACTACGGTGTGTAGATGTTGGTGCAGGTGTGGATATTGCCTCCTACGCCTTGACGACAATAGCTCCGTTGCCTTGACGACAATAGCTCCGTTGTCGATCAAGCTCTGAACAACATCCCAGAGAGTGTGGCAATTATCAGTCGAGTGACCCAGGGCTCAATGATAATCGCAATGCGCACTTGTGTCATACCACCTTGGGAGTGGGTTTGGTGGCGGACGAGGATCTGAGAGTCACAAAAGTGACACAATCTGAGGGATGAGGGCACTCAGTGTCGTACCAAGCGGAGTGAAGTCACTTTCAGTGCGATGACCGCGCCTCTGCTTAGGTTGTTGTTCTTGTCAAACTAGTGCAACGTGATGCACTAGTTCAACGGTGGAGTGTGTGTATGTGGTGTGTGCAGAACTAGGTGCAAATGCTAATTGGTTTCGATCAGGATGGCTCTCCACTCTAGTAGGCTTGTCAAAAGGCTCGATGAAAGTGACGCCTGCCCTCTTGACGATGTCGGTGTTGACAGTGTTGTTGTTGAAGCTACTACTAGAAGAAGCGGCTTGCTTGGCGAATGTAGAGAGTGCAAGGAAGTTCCCACCTTTCAGCGAATTCTCCACGCGAGTGCCAGCCCGAATTAGAGATGCAAAAGTAGTGATGGGCCGGATGCTGAGTAGAGCCCTAGTCTCTTGCTATGCTCCTTTTATAATGATCTCGATAGACTCCTCATCAGAGGGCCTATTCTTGATCTGGGAGGCTAGTGTACGCCAACGATCGACATACTCCCCAAATGTCTCTGCCGGATTGCGACAAGATCCTCTCGCTTAGGGATCAAGTCAATGTTGAAGGAGTATTGCTCTAGGAACGCCTTACAGAGGTCATTCCAAGTCCTAATAGAGGCCATGTCGAGCGGTGTAAACCACATAAGTGCCAACCCTGCCAAACGTTTTTGGAACAAGTGGATCAGAAACCTCTCATTGCCCTAAAGCTGGGCGAGGTCTCCGCAATACGCCTTCAAATATGATATTGGGCAGCCACTACCGTTATATTTTTCAAATTCCTGGATTTGGAAATTCGAGGGGAGTGTTGCCTCTGGTAAATAGCAAAGGTGCCGAAAGTGGTAGGACTAGTGTTCCCCACCTTGCACTTGACAAAGTGCTCTTTCCAGATCACTAATCCTTGCCAGGAGGGCTTTTGAAGTTGCTGCTGTTGAGGCAGGAGCAGCTGATGCCGGTTCCACATATGTTGTATGGGTCGTGCATGTGTGCTCCTTTAGATCCACCCTAACTCCTCTTGGTGTCAAGGTGTAAGGGCCAACATACCTGTGCGTAGGTGCTGAGTGTAAAGAAGTCATGCGTGGATGAGCCTGAATCTGATGCAAAGGGAATGAATGGATTGCATGCTGTGCCGTGCAAGATGCAGTGTGAGGGAGCAATAGTTGCTGTGTCGGTACGATTCCAGGCAATGAACTCGAGGCTTACTGCTCCCCAGCCATCCCAAACGACTGGCCACCAAGTGATGGAGTCACATGCTGTGCATAGTGCAGTGAGGGTACAGGAGGTAGTGATGATGGCCTCATCGCTGGAGTAGTGAACAGCTGAGGCAATGGTATGGGTGATAGTGCTTTGGAATGAGCCTACAATGCTAAAGTGGTCTGCATCGGAACCTTAGGGGCTATGTGAAAAGGAGCAGAAGTAGGTCTAGGATAGAGAGTCATGCATTGCAGCCTCCTTGTGAGAGCCATGCATTGCAGCCTCCTTGTGAGAGCCATTAGATGTTGTGGTTGCATGGCAGAAGACTCAACGATGGATGGGTCAGAAGGCAAGAGTGGAAAAGGGATGGACCCTATGGCAGAAGTAGCCGTACCCGACTGAATTCTTGGAACAGGAAAGCCTAAGGGAGGAGGTGCATCTGGCACTTTTGTAACCTGCGTAGAGATCATCGCAATGGATTCGGTGATTGGCTCCTGAGTGATGAGTGCCTGCGAATGCCCCAAAGTGGGTTCAGGGTCCCCTTGAACTCCAAAATGGAATGTATGGAGGGAAGGGAAATTAGAAGAAGTGAAAGATGGAGGAACCAAATCAGGGATTTCCTCTAGGACAACAACAGGGGGCTCGCTGGTTAGTTGGGCCATGGTTGACCATGAACGAATATGAATGGAGTTGTGGCAAAGACAAACGCGTGAGATCTAAGACGAACTACAGTCAAAAAGTGATCAGTAGTTTGGAAAAGGCAAGAGAAAACAACCACGAGAGGCTGCCCGCAATGGAGACACTTGAGCTCCTAGCTGAGGACCTCACAACAAGCTACCAGGGAAAATAGGCAAGAGAAACAGGTATCAGAACCTGAACAACGACGCACAGACAAATGCGAGTTATTAAAGTGGCATGCCATGACACACAATGCAGATGAATGTCCTAAAGTGCACTCTCTCACCATGCATGTCCCATATGGGGTTGACCACACAAGACACACTCATGGGTTTTAGGTTTTGACTCTGGTTAGAGAAGTAGGTTCTCATTCTAAATCTTGGCCAAAGCGTAGGTAGTGAATTGGTGGTGCATTGGTAGTCTCGTCTCCTGCAGTAACATGGAGCTATACCCTCTACTAGCACCGACATGACCCCAGACAAGGGGGGACAAGCTAGCAACACGTCCTTTGCCAAAGCTATAGAACAGGCTACTAGAATTGTCCTTCGCGAAATGTGGGTAGACTCAGAGAAGAAGCTGCATGCTTTCTAAAATGATCATTCATGCAATATGCTTTTGTGTCTTTTACTTACGTTTTATTAAACCATAGGGAATTGTGAGCATTTGTCTCTAGTTATGCCTTATTATTAGTTTATTTGAGTTTGTGTGTTTTATTTTAACCAAATAATGAAGTAAACAGGTCTCTACTCTCCTAATCATGGCAATTACAAAAAATGGGATAAAACAAACTATCATGGCATCTAAATAGTCACTCAATGAGGCAAAAGGCATGAATATGACATATGATAGTGTAGTGCTCACAAGTAAGTGAATAAAAGCATGTATCTCAACAAAAAGCATGAATTAGGCCATATGCATGTGCGGTGGCATGGCAATGGTGTAAAAAGGCACAAAAAAGCATCTTCAGTCAAATATGTACAAGCAAGCAGAACAAGCAAACAAGCACATAGTATATAGACCAAAGACAAGTAAGAAAACCAAAACAAAAGCCAAAATCTGGTTATCCTCAGCGGAGTCGCTAGTTCCAGTGACCATGCTGGTGGAACCTTGCACGACTCTCCTTACGGTGTGTGGAAGCACACGAGGAGTCCCGATACGGTCACGACGAAGATGGTGAATCCGGAGAAGACGACTAGGCTCAAAAACACCAAGGAAAGATAAGAAAGGATAAGGAAAGGAGTCACCACCAAGTCTTTTAATGGACAGACGAGGCAAACCAAACATGAAATAAAATCAAGATGAAGAAAACATGTATGCTCCGTGCCAAATGGATGAAATGCACAAATTAATGCGGGCCAGAGAAAGGGTAAGGATTGTTGTTACACATGGGGAAGGGGTTACTCACCCCTATGCACCCGAAGAACTCGGTCTTTCTAGGTTCCCTACTTGCTAAATGGTCTATTGGGTGTGTGCTTGTCTATTCTGAATGCATATGCTAAAGATGACTGGAAAATATGTCAAATTAAAGAGAAGAAATGAATAAAAGGAAAAAAGATAATCCGATGGACAAATGTAGGCATTGAGAATGCTGCTTTACCAATGCCATCAAATCGTAAAACTCGAAGAAATCTAAGAAAATAAAATTGAGGAAAATAATCCTCATTCGGGACAATGTTGGCATTGTTAAGCCTATTAATGTACTCCCTTAAGCGATCGAAAGCCATATCAAGTCAAAATCGCAAAAGTCAAAAGAAATCCGAAAGACAATGAGAAAACCAAGCATAAAATGAGTTAGAAATGCGTGCACGATGTAAGGAAGAAAATACGAGAAAATATGCATGAAAATACTAACAAAATGTACAAAATGCATGTGTGAATGAAAAGTGTAAATTACAGGGGCTTTTGAGCAAATCTACCCATATTCTGAATGAAAACTGAAATTCTAAAGCTAAATCATCAAAAATACATAGAAAAACACATTTCATGTAATTATGAAGAAATCTAGGGTCAAACGTGCAAAATGTGCATTCTAGTCAAATTGAAGATTCCTAGGGTTCAAAGTGCAATTCTGCCATTAAAGCATGTATTTAATGCAATTTTGAAGAAATTTAGGACAGAATACGCAAGAAAAAGAGTCCATATTTGAAAATAGAAATTTCCAAGGACTGACAAGTAAATTTACCCTAGAGAACATGCATTCAGTGAGAAATCTATAAAATTCAAGGGCTAAAATGCAATTTAGGTCACATTTGAGCAAATATTTAAATTCCTAGGGTTTAATTTGCAATTTAGACAGAGAAATATGAATTCAGAACTATTTCAACAAAGCTTAGGGTTTTTTATGCAAAAATGATGGACTTTAATGTGTGAAAGGTAACTCAGAAGGTCTTATATCAAACTTTAAAGCATTAAAAGCATTAACAAGATTATTCAGGGGGCACATTGCAATATTTTCAAATCAAACTTTATTCAAACGATTAAAAAAATAATTGCAAGGACCTAATTGTAAGAAACAGGACCTACTTGTAAGAAGTGAAGGACCTAACTATAAGAAAACAAAAGTATCAGAAGTTTATTCAAAGAAAACTTTTTTTTTTTTAAGAAACGGAATCGACAGTCACCAGCGATGGAACTCCGCCATCGACAACCGTTGGGGGTACTCTCACAGGCGATACCATGGCCAGATCTTGCATACGAAAACACGATGAGCAAGAGGATAGGAGAAGAAGAGGATCTAGCAATCTAGATCTGGGGGCTAGTGGCTGGAATGGGCTACCCATCTCCCTCGCTGTCGTGACTACTCCAGTGACGACGCCGGAGAAGAAGGAGGCTCTAGAGGCTGCGACGCGGTGATCCAGGGCTCTAGGTAGATTAGGGACACTGAGAGGATGATTTCCCCTCATCTTGTCACAAGAATCAAGCCTTTCCGCTCCCTCTTGGTTGAGTTGTAGTGGCACTGCGGTGACGGCAGTGGTGGAGATGACTAAGAGCTCCATTCAGGGCCTTGGCTGCTTTGGTGAGTTGGAGAAGTGTTGGAGGATGTTTCCCGGAGGTCAGCGGATCGCTGCGGAGCACGGAACGTCGAGTCACCTTCTCTACAACCCTTCTTCTCTAGCGACGGCAGGCGCAACTTCGGCGAGCTTCCACTAAAGGCTTGTAGGAGGATCGATGGGGTATCCAGAGTATTGGAGAAGCTTGAGGAACACCAGGGGAGGATGACCACAGGTTTTGGGGCACGATTTGAGTAGCAGATTCATCCCCCCACCTAGGTCGCCAAAAAACGGCTCTGATAAGACTAAAAACTCTGATTCTAGCCAGAGAAAACCTCTGGCACGTCTGGAATCACTCAAGGAAGATGGTGGGAGAGCTAGGAAACTAATTCTGAAGTAAATAAAGGTTTGAGAAGGGCATACCTGGACTGGCAGTGACCTTAGCCGTCGAATCTCGCCGGATGTCGCCGGAGCTCACCTGAGATTGTTGGAAACTCTGATTTCTCTCCTCCACGAGCTTCCTCCTTGCTCCTGGATCACTCTAGTTGCTCTGGTTGGGAGGAAAAGTCTTTGGGGGGCTCTCCTCTCAAATATTTCCAATCATTTTTCTCTCCTTTTTTCCCTCTTTTTTTTTCTTGCAAATGGGGGTTATTTATAGGCTTCCAAATGGCTTGGTTGGTTGTTATGGTTAGAGTGGGAGGTGGTTAAGGTTGTTTGGGTTGTTTGGGTGAAGTGGGAAGTGGTTAAGGTGGTTAATAAGAAGTGGGAAGTGGTTAAGGTGGTTAAATTGAAGAGGGAAGTGGTTATGGTTGTTAGAGTGAAGTGGGAAGTGGTTATGGTTGTTAGGGTTTGAGATTTAAATTTAATTTTGATTTAGGGTTTTATTTAAGGTTGTGAATTAATCCTAGGATTTTGGATCAATTCTAGGGTTTTGGATTTCATTATGGATTTTATTTAGAATTTTGAATTAATCTTTGGGTTTTGGATTAATTCCAGGGTTTTGGGATTGAGTTAGGGTTTTTTAGGGTTTTGTTTGATTTTTACGGTTTTGTTTGGTTTTTAGGGTTTTAGGGTTTTTGGTTTGAGGTTTATGGTTTTGTTTGACTTTTTAGGATATTTAGGGTCTTGTTAGGGTTTTGTCCAATTGCAAGCCTATGGGGGTGTCTACACAGGGTCACTGGCTTTCCCCATAGATGACTCGACAGATTCCTCTGTCCACCTCCTGCATTGATGCTGACTCTGATCATCCTCGTTTGAGGGCGTCGAGCACCGTCTAGAGCCCTAGAAGGTAGGGGAGGCAAGGATGGGGAAGAGACGTGCATGCTGCTTATAGAGAAACTACTAATTCTCCTCCCCAAACTGCACCTCCAAATCAAAGAGGACGGAGAAGGAAGAGAGCACCGAGAGCTAACTCCCGGCTACCGACGCACTCAAACTATGGGGACGACAAAGAAGAGAACGAGGCTTACTTGTGATGCATTGGGTGTCGTCGAGGGGCCTCCTCAAGCTCTAGTGTCGTCGATATTGTCTAAGCATGCCATCGGAGGCAGCGACATTGGAGCTGGATCATTGAAGGAAATTTGGAGTTGGGATGCTTGGGAGCTAGTTGCAGTGGTGGTGATTCTGCTCTCCAAAGTTGCGCTAAGGGGTTTAAATAGGCACTAGAGGTGAATTAAGGCCATGGATTCTTAACAGTCTTCGATAAATGGTGTTGATGACTTTCGAGGGCTTGAAATGGTAAATTCACTGCTGGATTAAGAGCACAATGGTCCCTGGAGATAAAAGGAACGAGGCCAAGCTCAATCCCGACCATCATTAGTATAAAATCAAGGAATTAAGCAGTAATATAGACTTTTCCACCCTTCAGTGCTGATATAGGGCACCTCACCTGCTATATCTGCCACTTACTTTCGGTAGCTTTATTCGCCACTTACTTTTGCCACATATAATTGGTTGGATCTTCCGCTTAGCCCAATAAAAGTCAGGCTTGTAGCCTTTTAGGCCATGACAACTCACCGAGGAACAACTGGAAACTAATGGCAATCATGAACTCTATCGAGGCAGCTCCAAGATCACACCTTCTCTCCTTTGGACCTGTTCATACCTTCCTGTATAATTTGGGTTGTCTACACTCTGCCTCTCCCACACACGAGTGAAGAAGAAGAAGAAGAGGAAAAAGGAGCAAGAAAGAAAGAAAGAAGGAAAGGAAAGAGAGAGAAGTGAAGGAAAGAAATGAAGCTACAAGCACGAAACTAGACCACACGACCTTTCACGTCCACGTGACTCGTGTAAATCGAGATCTACCACCAGAGCATAGGAAAAACCCTCAAAACTCCCACAAGGGCCGGCACGACACCCAAACTACACCACACCAAAAAGGCTAGAAACACACAATCCAAGCATCAGACACTACTGAGAACTGTCCCACATTAGGCAGTAGGGCCCCCAATGCCCAACACACCTGAATTTCACCTTAATTATCTGGCCAAAGCACCACTTTTAAAATCTGGGTCGTTACACAAGGCTACTCGCATGACTACAGTGCTACTCAGAGAAGAGATTCCAATAAGAAGTGGATCTCATGAGAGGACTAGTTTAGCAACTCCTCAACTTTTTGTACCTATTTCTGTATTTTGTCTGTAAAAGGTTGTACTTGTACCTATTTGTTGATTTGGACTGTTATGTTGATAAATTGAATGAAAACTTGCTTTATGTTGTTCGTGCTATGTGCCCTTGCTTGTGTTATATGGCTTTGCTTGGCTTTGCTTTGTAGATGATTGAATGAATCTGGTGCCAATTAGGAGAGTCATATTTGAATTGATCTGTCATTGATTTTTGTAATCTGGTGTGCCACTATTTTGTGCCTATGATTTACGCCAGATAGTTGTGTCAATTAGTTGCACTTGGAATTTGCATCTGGTCCTCTACTACTGCTCTATTTCCTTTTCTACTGTAGCTGGCCCTCACACTTTATTCCACCTACTATTCTAAGACACGCTTACACGCCTTTTCCATGCCTTTTTTTTCTTCATGCTTTGTACTGGAAAATGCGTCTGCTTTCCCAAGTGTGCGTGTCATGGGATTCTCGCCCACACCCAAGACACTTGTTGTGCTCCATCCTGCATGATAATGGTGGGTCTTCCCTCTCTCCACCTGTTTTCTTGTGTGGCTTGGGTCTATGACATTCCATGCTATTCCAAAGATTACTAGCCATCTTTCTGTTGCTTCTCCTACGAGGATATCCGACTATGGTAACACCTAGGCACTACTTTGATGTCCTATGGGCTTGGATCGGCAAGCTCACTATCCTTGATTGCAAACAACTCTAGATCTAATCTATCATATTGTCCTTTATGAGCATTACTATTGTGGAGGTAAACTACCATTTACTGTGCACGACGACCCAATTTTAGAAACCAGCTCACCATGTCTTTGACTTTGGCTAGGTGGAACTGACCCTTACTTTGGAAGAGGTTTGAAGGATTTGTGGCTAGTCTAGGCTATTGGGGCCGACAATCTATGTGCTCTATGACTGCTACACATCGGTCATGACTCAACTTACTGGCCTTTAGAGTGGCAAGTGTGGGCATCATCTGAAGTGTAATGCTGGTTCATCTCTCATGCTATGCTTGGAGCATTTTGATGAGGTTGCCTAAAAGCATGCAACTCTTAGTGACAATCTGTGGCTTCACGGTTTTGTCGTCAGTTTCCTAAGGGAGTTAATTTTCAATCATGGTTAGATGTCGATTGCCTTCGTGGTAGCTGAGGCTGCATTGGTTGTAGTTACACAGTAGATAGATCTAGTGCTTGTCATCTTAGTTAAGGCATGTCATGGTCTGGATCACGTGTTGAAACACTACTAGCACTTTTTGGGTTGTGGTGCTCTGGTGTAGGTGAGACGATGCTAGAATTTGCACTAATAATCAGCTGTTTTTTCAAGTATTCATATATTGTTGGCTTTCCCTTTTTTTTGAAAGGTCTGGCTTGCCACTCATGTGGGAATGGAGATTCTGCATCCTCAGCACTCTCATGCCATTCCTAGTGTCTGTGAGATGTATGAGAGGCTACAAAGTTTGGACAAGGACTTAGTGACCTGGTGCATTATTTTGTCCGCTATAAGGCCTTTTGCTGCCTTTTTCAACGATAGTGATATGTGGTTGATTTTCCTAGTAGGATTCATGAAGGGTGTTAAGTACCATCCCAATCATGTATTGCGCTAATTCAGTCTCTACCAGGATGCATTTAAGTAGAGTATGATGCTAGACGTTTTTAGGCTCTATTTGCTTAGCTCCCTTGTAATGACCACAAAGCTAGCTCACCTGATGCACTGCGACATTCACTCTACTGACATTACAGTGATGGAGGGTATAGGCTATACCCCCAAATATGAGACTTAGATGAAGGAGATTTGGAGTATAAGTGAGATTCCACCAAGTGCTAATTTGTTTGGCGATGCCATACTTTAAAGGGACCACAGACCATCTTTGATCACTAAAGGATTTGTTATTTACTTGTGGTGATTCACCTTAGTGTCAGTTGTGATGTCTTTCGTAACCTAATGCATTGTAATATTGAACTAGCAATTTAAACTATATAGCTCAGTGTTGTGTTTGCATTTGTCCATTAATGTGCAACAGCTAGCGTGTGGTTCGAATCACTATGTGCTGTTTGTTGTCCTCTGTTCTACATCTGAGCAAGGTGTGTCGGCTATTCGTGCTAGTAAATTGCTCATGCCACAAATTTCCCATAATAATTTAAAACAAATTAAACTACAGGAAATTAAAAGCTAAACAGAAATTATCAACTACCAGGAACCTGTGTGTGCAGCTATGAGACTCCTGACTATATGCACTAGGCCAAGCCTTCTACGTGCCTACACCTGCAACCCAAAACACAAGAAAAACGCATAAGTGACAAATGTCACCGAGAATGCACCCCACGAAAAGTGGTGGGGAAATGAAACCATAATTAATTTTCCTTCTAAATTCACTTCGCAAATCATTTTCTCTAAAACCCCACAAACCAAGTCCACACAGGCCAAAACCACAACTACGGTTGTACCAACCCAGAACCACAAGCAAAGGCCCTCATTTTCCAAAACCACACAATGAGTCGAGAAGTCTAGCACCAGGCAATCAAACACTGGCCACAAGCAGTCTACCGAAGAGCCACCAATGGTGTCCGCACTACCACGGTGAAGCCACCCTGTGTAGGAGTGATCACAGTCCTGTCATTCCCACACTTGGAGAATCCTCACAAAGCCAAGTCCTCCCTAGAAAGGTTGTCCTGTCTCTCAGGACACTACTAACTACGGGGCACATGTCCCACCTGCAATGGCCACCATAGGGTATGCTTCGTCACGGCATCCGCCAACACGGTACTCAAGAGAGAGTGTCATACCTCCACACTTGACAACACCCGAGCCTCAATGCTAACAGCGACAATAGGAGTATCATACCTCCCTCTCCTGCCAGAAGACACCTCAACCTGTTGACCACAAACCTAGCCTTGAGATGATAGTGAAGGAGTCTCATACCTCCAAGACCCGATGTCCCTCAGCCTCAGGTATCTTAGCCCCCAACCTCGACTAGGGAAATGCACCCGACCACCTAAGAATGTCGTCACATTCCCTGGTCCTGACGACATGGTCCCATAGTGTCTCAGCCTGCACATATGAAACTAGGAAAAACCATTTTCCAAAATGGATCATCCATCCCTTTGAAATCACTTTCAAAACCATTTTATATCTTCGGAAATTCTTTCCAAAACCTCGACAAATTGGCACATCAGGTGTCCCATGGGACCACCACAATTGGCCCACAATCCAATCTCAAAGGGACAATACATACCAATCCGGAAAAACCATAGAAAATCACATTTTTATAAAAGCATATGGGCCCTGATTCGACATGCTGGAAAATAGGTTTGGTGTGCCAAAAACCCCTGATTCGGTAGAAAGATTTGGATTGATCGACCAAATCAGGCCAATGATCAGGCTAAAACTGGTATACCGAAGATGGTTTGTTGACCAAAATCTACTGATTCAATCGATTGTCTAAAATCGGATGACCGAATTTGGACTAGAGGACCAAAACTAACAGAAAAATGGAATACCAAATTTGTTCGGTATGCTGATTTCTGTGAAAACCAAAAAACAGCCTAAAGTGGAACCTCCCATCGGACCCCTAAAACAAACACCAAAAATCTCACATAAAACATAAGATGTAGATCCTTGAGTCTACTACAAATCCCAACAAACAAAACTAAAATCCATTCACCATGCATCAAGATATAAATTCATAAAGGCAGGAGAGCCAAAAGGACCCAAAACTCAACTACCACCATAAATACGCATAACACCACAATAAATTCTAAGAATATAAATTTACCAAGATTCCATGCAATCCTATCAATTTCTTCCATTTTCATGATTTCTATACATTGGCAGGAGGTGTGTACCTTAGAAATGCTCTCCGACAATCCTCCCACCAACTATGGCGATCCCAACCCTCGACGGGGCTCTCTCGACCACAGGGGCACACCACTAGAGCTCCACACGCCACCATGAGCCGCCTCACGCCTCCACCGATCCTTAACCACACCGAATAGGGAGGAAGATGCGGGGAGGAGAGAAAGAGGGGAGTGAGAGTGAGAGAGACGGGAAGGAGGGGGTGAGTAGAGGGAGAGGTAGAGAGAGGTGGCATGCTCGGGACGGGAAGGAGGAAGCAACACAGGAAGGAAGGGAAGAGTGCGTTGCTGTAGGAGGATTGTGCCTCGACTTATAGCCACGCAGGGTGGAAGGTAAGCATGCATGCATACCATACCACCCACACCTACCCGTACAAACCCACGCACACAACCACCCACCACAACAACCGGCCCACAAGTGCAAGCCCCACATAGACACACACCCGGGCCCCACACATATAGTGCCACAATGCATAGTGCCAACCACGCACAGGGACATGCAAACAGAAACTAGCCCACAAGGCCCAAGCCTAAAAGCACAAAACTACACAAATGGGCCTCGTAACAGGAACACCCATCCAGGACTAAATTCAATAAAATGTAAATAATTACAAAATGAATTTTACCAGTGGTACATCCTACCCACCTTAAAAGAAGATTTTGCCCTTGAAATCACTAAGCAAGAGGATACGAGTACTGCGCTAGGATAGCTTCCTCACGTTCCCACGTGGCCTCCTCGGCTTCATGATGCCGCCACTGCATCAAAACCAGCACAATCATCTTGTTCCGTAGTACCTTCTCCTTACGGTCGACAATCTGGACGACATCCTCCATAAAAGACAGATCTTCCTGGAGCCCATCTGGCTGAACTGGGATCACATGAGATGCGTCAACCAAGCACTTCCTTAGCATGGAGACATGGAACACGTCGTGAACAGAGGACATCTTCGGTGGTAGATCCAATCGACAAGCAACCTCACTGATCCTCTAGGTGATTTGGTACGGGCCAATATAGCGAGGACTCAACTTGCACGCTTGCCGAACCTCATGACACCCTTGGTCGGCAACACTTCAGGAATACATAGTCTTCCACCAGAAATTCCAGTGGTCTCCACCTCTTGTCGGCGTAGCTCTTATGCCAACTCTGTGCATCTAACAGCCTGCTACAGATCAAATCCACCATGTCCCCATACAACTACACAAGCTAAGGACCAATCAACTGGTGCTCTCCTACCTCACTCCAACAAAGCAATGATCTGCATGGCCTACCATACAAAGCTTCGTACATTGCCATCCCGATGCTCGAGTGATAACTATTATTGTAGGCAAACTCAATCTGTGGCAAATGGTCCTCCCAACTCCCTTGAAAGTCTAAGGCACATGCTCTAAGCATATCCTCTAGCGTCTGGATAGTCCTCTCTATCTGACCATCTGACTGAGGATGAAATGCTGTACTATAGTTGAGTACAGTGCAAAGGCCTCCTTCATAGTTCTCCAGAACCTTGAGGTGAACCTCGTGTCTCTGTCTGACATGATGGACATCGAAACACTATGCAGCCTAACCACTTCGGAGACATACAACTTTGCTAGATGGTGCATCGGAAACTTCACTCGAATGGCTAGGAAGTGAGTAGACTTGGTTAGCCGATCCACAATCACCCACATGGTGTCGTTCTTCCTTTGAGTACACGGCAAACTAGTCACGAAGTCCATCAAGATGTGCTCCCGCTTTCACACAGGAATATCCAACGACTGCAGGGTCCCACTAGGTCTTTGGTGCTCTGCCTTGATCAGCTAGCAGGATGTACACCTCTTCGCATGGTCAACAACATCTCTCTTCATACTAGGCCACCAAAAGTTCCACTTCAGATCCTGGTACATTTTCATACTCCTAGGGTGAATAGTGTACCTAGATCGATGTTCTTCATCCAGCAACCATTGCTTGGCCTCCTCATGTTGGGACACATATAAACGCATATCATACCTCAACTCTTGATATGCCTCAATAGAGAAATGAGGCTCTCCACCAGCCTCCAGTTTCTCAAACGTAGCTTGAACAAATGGATCCAGCTGCTGTCAAGCGATAATAAAATCTAACAGCTTAGGGGGAACTGATAGGTTGGCCACCTAGGCACCAACAGTCCCCTGAGCTTGCCCCTTCGGCCTGTAGCTCACTAGATCTGCCAGTATGGTCCCCTTTTTAACCATTAGGCTTTCCAACATGTGCATACGTCGACTCAAGGCATCGGTGACCACGTTGGCCTTGTCGGGTTGGTAGGACAAGCTGAAATCATAGTCATTCAGATACTCCACCCAAGAAACTCCTGATCTCCATCACAGTCCTGGGTCACTCCCAACTACTCACAACCTTGACCATGGCTGGATCCACTCTGATGCCTTCTCAAAAAATCAAATGGCCAAGGAACATAAATTCGCTTAGCTAGAACTCACATTTGGAGAATTTGAAGTACAACTGGTGACACCTTAGAGTGTTTTAAATTTCCCTTAGGTGCAAGGCATGAGTCTCAACATTAGGGGAGTAGACCAGCATATCATCAACAAAAACAACAACGAACTGGTCCAGAAAGGGTCAAAAATCGTGTTCATTAGATCCATAAAAGCAGTTGGTGCATTGGTCAAGCCGAAAGGCATGATCATGAACTCGTAATGCCTATACCTCGTTCAGAAAGTAGTCTTCTGAATATCTGTGTCTTGTATCCTCAACTAGTGATACCCTGACCTTAGATTGATCTTCGAGAACGCGGATGTAGACTACAACTAGTTGAATAGGTCATCAATAAGGGACAAGGGATACTTGTTCTTCACAGTGATCTAGTTCAGCATCCGATAATTTATACACAATCGAAGCGAACCATCCTTCTTACGGACGAACAAGACAGGCACTCCCCATAGATACACAATCGGCCTGATAAATCCATTGTCCAGCAACTACTGCAACAAGGCATTGAGCTCTTGCAGTTCCACTAGCGTCATGCGATAAGGAGGCTTTGACACAACACTAGAACTGGGGATCAGATCGATCGAGAACTCTACTTCCTTGTGAGGTGGCATACCAAGCAAATCGTCAGGGAAAATGCTGGGATATTCACACACCACAGATATGTTGTGAGCAACCAACTCAAGAGAAGTGGAGGTAACTATACTGGCTAGATACGCCATGCAACCCTTGACCAAAGACTTATAAGCTTTCATAGCCGAAATGACAAGCTTAGGCTCACCCTAACACCCAGCTTGGACAAAGAAAGATCCATTCTTTGGAGACCCAAAATAAACTCTCCTCCGAGCACAGTCGATCAAAGTGGACTGTTGCACCAACTAGTCCATGCCGAGTATTATATCGTACTCCTGCATGTCCATTATGATTAGGTTGGCATCAAACTCTCTGCCATTCAGCGTCAAGTCGATAGACTGCAGATACCTCCATGCCAAAGTGTGCACCCTCAGCGGCGTCACCACACTAAGATGCATGGCTAGTCTAGTTGGTCTCTCTCCCAACACCGTCGTGAAAGACTCAGAGATAATGGAGAAAGAAATCCTTGTATCAAACAACACTTTGGCCATCCAGCTAGCTACAATAAAAGAACCTGATGGCCAAACAAAACAGTACCACACATCCAAAAAATCAGGCAATTCTCTAGATTACATGGAGATTACAACAAATATTAAATGATTACAATACTAACTAATCATCCTTACCCTTAGCTACATCTCCGAAAGACCCAGTGCCTGGAGCTGTAATGGTGAACACTCGTCCCCTAGTCATCTGTTATGGTGCACTTCCTACCTTCTTCAGTGGTTCCGGACAAGATCTCTGAATGTCTCTCGCCTTCCCACAATTGTAGCACACCATCGGGGCAGGAGTCCACCTAGGATGAGGACAAAATGCAGCAATATGGCCTACCTGACCACAGTTGAAGCACTAGACCCTATCTGACTAAGGCCAGCTACGCTACTCCCAGCAAAACTCCATCAACCTGTAGAGGAAACACTGAACCTCCCCTTCTGCTTCTTCTCAGAGCTACCTAAACTACTGGCACTAGGAGGACTAGAGAAAGAGAACTGGGAGGTAAAAGAAGACTTATCCTTCCCTTTGGTACAACTCTCCATATACTTCTGATGCTCAGCCGCGAAGCGATACGCCATCCCAACCATGTCCTCCACAATCTAGCACTAATAACCCATCACCTTCATGCATAGTCCTAGGTTTAAGCCATCCGGAAACCTCTACGCTCACTCCTCTTCAGACTCATAGGCAGAAGCAGAGCGTTCTAACTGGGCGAACTCAGTCTCATATTCGAGCACCGACATCGTGCCCTGCTCCAATCTCTTGAAATCTCTGGGCGAACTCAGTCTCATATTCGACCCCGATGATGCAGGACATTTCTGAATCTCTCCACCAGTCCCTCCTATGTCCTTTGCCTTTGAGTGGTCCTCTTTTGAATAATAGTCTTCTATGTGGACCCACTATTCCATGTAGGTTGATGCATTCTACTGTTGTACTATTCTTACTGTGAGGTGGCTTTGATTGGGATATAGGACACCTGCACTGACAAAATTAGTCATATCTCGAGGGGTAAACAACTCTTTGGACTTACGTGAGTGTTGGATTACGACTCTTTGGGCTTGCAATTCATATTTAAGTCCTTCATGTTCCTTTCTCTCGTCAACAGTGATGGGCTTGGTGATTCCTTGGCCATATTGCCCAAGAGATGTTCCATTCTCGTATCCCTTCCAACGACATAGATTCTTGACCATCAGGAAAGGGTTGCTATGAACGACTAGGTAGCTAACACACTCAAAAGCAGGGATGTAATTAACAGGCTTAAACTGATTAACCCAGTATAAAATGTCGAAAGGCTTAACGTTGAAATGAATAGTTTGGAGAGAGACAACAGAGACTACTGCAACCTTCTTCTTATCAAAATTTTCTAACATGACAACAACGATATTGTTACCCCAATGGAACTTGATCATGCGGTGGAGAGTTTAGGGGATAACTTGGTGCTTAACCAAGGGCGTCCAAGTAGAAGATTGAACGATAGCTCAAGATCAATGACAGGGAATTCTACGTCAAACACAATTGGACAGAGAACAAGTGGAATAACCAAGATCCTTAGAGCATCATGATGCATATTATCAAGGGCCATCATCCCCTTAATCGTTGGTGTTATGTCATTTAATTTGAATCTGATCGTACTTGTAGTGCACAAGGGGTAGACATTTAAGCCTGCTTTATTATCAACCAATGTGAAAGGGATGTGAAGACTCCGATATTGCACAATGATGAATACAGGCTAGTTGTGGTTAATCCCTACCAAAGGTTATTTCTGACTAGAGAAAGAGATAACTTGTGGCACTATGATCATGCCCACCATGCTTTCTGAGGCTGTTGTCTCTATTGAAGGTGACACATGAGCGGCCTAGAAGACTCTAAGCAAAGCCTCTCTATGTTTAGCAATGGTGTGGATGAGATCCAAAATTGAGATGTTGGCTTTGACCTTTTAAGCTAGGCAATAATGTCTGCTGAGGGTTGATCTATTATGGTGGAGGCTGAGGGGGGCATATCCACGGTTTCTATTGAAGAGGACTTGGCAGTCTAACTTTCTAGTTGAGAGTGAATAGGTGCTCGGTGACTTGGCTTTGCCATCGGGGCAGAAGGCTTGTACATCCTACCTAACCATGTAATCTCCACACGCATTTTTGTAGAATAGTTGTAAGGCACACAGTGGGTATCTCAGATCAAGTTAATGACCATAGGAGTACAAGTCGTTAGCTCCAATGGGAAACTAGCAAATATGGAGAGAAGGTAGCTAGGTAGTCCTATGGTAAGGTGGATTGGGTGATCTCTAGCATAGCTTTTTCAAGAAGACAAACTACCGCAAAAATTTGGAGTTGCACAGTGGGTTGTGCAACAATGCACTTTGGCTTGGCAGTCAGCTGATCAAGTTGATTGTCGATCCTGAGCCAACAAGAACGGATTGGTACAATTGAAGGTGTAGAGACTTCATGGATCAAATCAGAGGGGTTCACCATGGATGCGACTGACCCAAAGAGGAAGATGGAGTGAACTGCTGTAGTGCTTGCTGCTTCCAAAACCACATGCTCGAGCAAAGGCTGGCTAACTATGCTAGGATGTGCTGGTGCTAGTGCTTGTACTGGTGTGGCTACAAACGTGGGCATTGAATCTACCTTCTGCGTGTTAATAATGATGACCTTCTGGTCAATCATGTCATGAATTGCAACCCACAGAGTGAGGCAGTTATCCATCGTATGCCTTGCGGCTCAATGGAAGTTGCAGTACATGTTTGGATTATACCATCGTGAAAGTGGATTTTGTGGTGGGTGAACGTTAGGATATCTCAAGAGTGATGAAAGCTTAGGAAAGATGACGCTCAATTGCTCCACCAAGGAGGTATAGTTGTGCTCAACATAGTGAGGTTACCTCTGGCTTTGTTGCTGTCCTTGCTTAACTGACGTGATGGGGTACATCGATTCAGTAGTGATGGTGATGTGCAGTGCATGTAGTGCCCTATGTGTGGGTACATACACTACCTAATGTTGGGTAAGTGGATTCACCACACTTGTCAATGCAATAGGGGATCTAATATATGCAACAACATTCTTGGGAGGATCCCTCCTCCTAGAATGGTTGGCACTAGAGCTATTATTGTTGTTGTTGTTGTTACTACCAATGTGGTGGGAGGCGTTGGCTTGCTTCGTGAATCCGATGAGGGTGAGAAAGTTGCCACTACGTAGCAAACTCTCCACTCGAGTGCCTGCTGAATTAAAGATGCAAACCTGGTGATTGGTTGTATGCTCAATAGAGACCCAATTGCTAGTTGTGCTCCATGGATTATCATCTCAATAGTTCCTCATCAGAGGGTCTATCTCTGACCAGTGAAGCCGAAGCACACCAACTATCGACATACTCTCCAAATAGTTCTTGGGGCCTCTTTCTAATGGTGACCAAATCCACTAGCTTTAGGATTAGGTCTAGGTTGAAGGACTATTGCTCCAAGAATGCCTGGCTACGGCCGTTCCAAGTCTTAACGGAGGCCATGTCTAGTGAAGTGAACAACTTGAGTGCAAGCCCGTTAAGATTGTTTTGGAACAAATGGATAAGTAGCCTCTCATTAGCCTGTAACTAAGCGAGGTCTCCATAATACACCTTGAGATGGGGGATGGGGCAACCTTAACGATTATACCTTTTGAATTCTAGGATATGTTAATTCAACTGGAGTGTCACTTTTGGAAAGCAACAGAGGTTCTAGAATTGGTAGGAATGACGGTCTCCACCCTCCACTAGTTATAGTCTCTCATTTAAATCACTCTCCCTTGTAAGGAGAGCATTTAGGGTCGCTGTTATCATGGTCTATGCAACTAGGGTAGGTGCTCCGTGCATTGTGTGGGTTGCACCTAGGTGTTTCTCCGAATCCACCATCATACTACCTGGTGTTGTGGCATGATGGCACCCGTGCATGGGTGATAAGTGTAGTGATATGAATGTTGAAGCTTGTGTCTGATGAAGGGGAGAGGAATTGACAACTTGCTATGCTATGTGGGGTGTAGGAGCAATAACTGCTGCACTTGTATGATTCTGGCCAATAGACATGGGGAATGTTGTACTGCAACAAGACCAAGGGGCAGGCCACCAGATGATAAAGTAATATGCTATGGATAGCGAGGTGCCAGTGCAAGAGACAGAGTTGATGCCCCCATCGCTAGAGTAGCATGGAGCTATACCGATGGTAGAAGTAGATGTGCAGTGGGTGTAGCCTGAAACACAAGAGTCGACTGCAGAGGAACCTCGATAGTAGGAACAGATGAGACAAAAGCAGGATCAAGTGAAAGAGCCATGCCCTATAGCTTCTAGGTGAAGGCCAACATATGCTACGGATAATGGTTGAGGACCCATCGGCAACAACATCGAAGGTTGGAAGTGAGAATGGGACAGATGCAAGAGGTAGCTAGAAACCATACAGTCTATAAGGCAAAGAACCTATCACAAAAACTACCACAGCTGGCTAGTGTCAATGGAGGTACGACCCTAAAGAGGGAGGGACAAAGGCATTGTCTATGGAGCTCGAGTGATGGTCATTGTAACAAACTTTGTGACTGGCTCCTTATAGGTCATGGACAGCCAATGTCCTACTACAAAAGACGAAGAGTCCCAAGGGATTTAAAATTGGTACACATGAGGAGAGGAAAGACCAACAGAGGTCAAAGTGAAGGAGGAAGGGACAGAAACTGGGATCACCTCCTGAGTAACAATAAGGTAAGGCTCATTGACGCATTGGGCCACGGCTAACTGTGAGCGAGTGTGTACAGGACAATGACAATAAACTAGGGGTGGAAGCTTACGATGAGCTATCATCAAAAGTGACGAATAACTCGGGAAGAGTTGGTCGAAAAGAGGGTCGCAATAGGGTGTCAATAAATGGAACACTTGATCTCTGACTAAGGAACTTGCACGCTAACCTATGTTATAAATAGATGGCAATAATGTGGTATCAAAACCCAAAGGAAAAAAGAAATGGTAAATATAATGCCATTGTTATTAAGGTGGCATGAATGACACACATTCGCATGAATGCTTCTAACATACACTCTCCCACCAACTAAGTGTGTCCTAGGAGGCTATCTACTCTGAACTCTCTCATGGGTGCATAGGTCTCCAACTTAGGATAGAAAGTAGGTCCTCGCTCCAAATCATGGCCAAACCTCTGGCATTCAATGGATGGTGTATTGGTAGCCTCAACACCTGCCGAAGTAGTGGGTTGTACCTTCTACTAACACTAGAAAATGAGGGACACACCTATAACTCATCCCACACCAAAGCCATAGAACAAGAAACCAAGACTACCATTCTTACACTATTGGTGGACTTAGGAGAGGAGCGTATGCACGCCCTATATGATCATTCTTGCAAATGTGCTTGGTGCTTTTTATTTGCATTTTTTTAAAGTGAGATAGGGGAGAAGTGTGATTTGTCTCTAGTTTTTCATATGTTTCTTTCTTTTACTTTGTGAATTTTAGGTTAAGCCAGTTAGAGGAAGCAAACATGTCTCTAGTTTCCCTAGGATAGCAAGTATAGATGGGGAAAGAAACACCCAAGCATGGCAAGCAAGTATCAATAATCAAGCAAAAGGCAAGTGCATGGTATGTGTTAGTGTCCTGCTATCATGATGGTAGAAAAAAGAAACATCCATCACATCAAAATGCATGTAACTTGGCATGTGTGAGTGTGGTGGCATAGAAAATGTGTAAAGGAAGATATCTACCAAGAAAAAGGCATGTAGTAGGCATCAAGCGAGCAATAAAAGACAGTCAAATGCAAATAAAAGCGAGGAGCAAGTGTAAGCAAAGCAAGGCGAACAAAATCAAAAGGCATGCAAGCAAGAAATCCAAAGCAAAAGCCAGAGTCTAGTTTCTTCAATGGAGTCTCTAGTTCCTGTGACCATGATGGTGACTACTTGTGTGAGGTGTTAAAGGTCAGGAGCACAAACCAATAAGGTCACAACAAAACGTAAATCTGAGGGTGAATGTCGACTCAAAAACACCAAATGCAAAAGCAAAACATAAGGATATGGAAATAGAGTCACCACCTAATTTATTTAAAATCAAAAGACATGGAAAACTAAAAATATAGGAAAAATGCAATAAAAGTGATGCAAATGCAATAATTTGTGCCAAAGGGATGAAACATATTGGTCATTGTGTGCCGAAAGAAGGATAAGGACTCCTGTTATGAATGAGAAAGGCGTTAAGCACCCCAATACGCCCAATGAGTTGGTCTTTCATGTCTTGATCACTCACATGTGTGGCATTGTAGGCATGAAAATGGCAAATGATGTATGCCATTGGGCAATATGCTTAATGCATTGCAAATGGATGTATGCTCCTTGAAAATGCCTTGGTGAATGGGTGTTTGATGCTATGTAAATGAATGTAGAAAACTTGTAGAGTAACAAATTTAGAATACTGGAATCGAAATCGAATGAGAGAAGCTTACAAATCAAAGCTCAGCTCTACTGCCTGTGTTCTGGAATGGAGCAAAGTGCACTTGGTATGTGCGTTGGGTAATCGTGCTTGCATATTGCACTAGGTATTTGCATAACAATCGCAGAATTTAAATGCTTGGAACATAACATGCAAATGAGTTTGAAGGAAGCATGCCTGGATGCAAGTGAGTACTATAAATATCCCATTTTCACATTTTCCAAAGTTCACCTTGGATAGGAATCCTTGAGGTGTCCTAGATCACATGACTAAAGAGCTTTAACTAATCTTCTAGATTTTTCAATGGAATTTTTGTGTTTTTCCGGGTTTTATTGCATCTTTGTGGAATAAGATAAAAGACGGGGCAGGGGGTCAATTTGTAAAAGATCAAGATGTTGCCCGACTAATAGGCAACATGACACGTCGCCACTTTAAGAGGCGACTAGTTATTTGGGCACCACTACAGTAGGCAACTATAATCCTTGGTCTACGCTCTCATATAATTTGTCATTCCAGGCCTAAATATGACATATGGGATATTTATAAATATTATCTCGATTTTTCCTATAATTATTATAATTTCTATGATTTTCCAACATTTAAATAATATGTGCTCATCATATAAATCATTATAAATGCTAAATAATTCCAAAAAATATTGAAATTCGGATGACTTGATCATTATTTGCCAAAAATGAGCTCTTTAAGAGAAGTTATCACATTTTAATGTTTTAGATTATATTTAATTCAAGATAATGCCATGAAAATAAAGATAAAATCCAAAAATGAAGATAACTACAAATCTAAACTAAATTAGATTTACCCTTGATTTTGATTGATATTTTATCGTAATTGTTGAAGATTTGTTTCAATTTGCTTGACATTTTCAGTTTGATTTGGATTTGGAATTATATTCTAAATATCTCTTAATTACGAGAATGATTTCTATGTGTTGATTATGTTCACACTGCTAATGGATTCGTAATTTGATACTTTGTTATCTTAATTTTGCAAATTATTCCATTTTAGTTTCTCAATGCCACATGCACAAGCGACTAGCTTACGTGGTAGATTACGTGCTAGTTAGTTACTGATTCACCATATGCGTGGAATTCAAGGTCAATCATCTAGTCGCCAATATGAGTGAAGATTGAATGATTTTATCGCTTGTCCAATAGGAGACTAGATTTAAAAAGGATTTTTTTTCCATATTTTACGAGATTAATCCTGGCTCTTGATCTATATCTCGTCTTTGACAAGATCTAGAGCCCCCAAACTCTATAAATAGACATCCTCAGTCTTCAACCCAAGGGGTGTGGCACTTCAAAATCTTAAGGAGCCATCTTTATGTCCAAGAAAGGAGAGAAAGAGAGTGTTCAGAAAGAGAGAGAGAGAGAGAGAGAGAGAGCTTCCAACCCCTCTTCCATGTCCAATTTTCCTATCAAAGCATAGATCCTAGAGATCATCTCTTGTCCAAGTCAAAGTGCACTACAGAAGCTCTATAAACCAGCCTCCACTTCCTCATCCACTCCAAACTATAAAAGGGTGAAGGGTGTATTTCGTCCAATTACTCATTTATTATTCATATAATCCTTTGCATTCATTAATATAGCCCATGGCATATGCACGTGGGGACAACCCCCTCATTAGTATTTAGTTTGTTTATTCATGTTATTGTTTATTCTCCCAACATTGTTTACTACACCTAGGTCTAATCCAGAATCTTATTTTTTTTATTTTGTTTTGAAGGAAAGGACATACTACATACGCATGAGGATGCCATTATGCGACATTTTGCCATCGACCCAGTAAACTAAGAACCCACACAACCACAACTCCCACAATCTCCCAAAGCTACCTTATCAACTAGTGAAAGTGAATCGACAAGTGGTGATCACAAAGAGTTATTGAAGTGAGTGGACACCGCGACAACTGTACAACACCCCCATTTCCCCATCCATAGAAAATTGGCGATCACAGAGGGACCGTTTTGAGCCAACCCCTGTGCAATATAAGTTATCTTCTCCTCCTATTCATTTTATTTTCTTCTATTATTAAGACATTAGGTGTAGTTTTAGGTATGAGAAGTTGTGCGTGTAGGTTTTCATGACAACCAGGCCTCTTATTTTGTTTTTTTCTGAGAAAATAGTTGTCTTGTGATTCACACATCCAGTTTGAGAGGCGCCAAGAAAGGGGCGACTCATAACGATGGCTATCTTATAGGCAACGGAAATTACAAACTATTTTCCTCTACTGGTGTTCCATTTTTCTTCCTGTTTGAGTTGTTTTCTCAGCCTTCAGTGACGAAATGAAACAAATGAATATCCTATCCTCCAATCTTTTTAGCTTTCAATGGATTTTAAATTTGTTTTCTGTCCACCAATAGTGTGGAAACGACAATAAATTTAGAAGCTCCTTAAGTAAAATTTCATTCTAGTTATGAATAATCGAATTGAGTGAACCAGACCAACGTAAGTCGCTCTTCCATGCCCTTTTTGGTTGCTATTGCTAGATTGATACTTAAGGTATTCTAAAGCGTTATTATCGATTCCGCCTTTCTCTCTAAGTCAATAATAAACCTTGGTAGATACTTCACACTTTATTGTTTCTTGTTTATTTACAGTTTTTTGTGGTTTGCTAAGATCAACCTTAAGGACAAAATCCTGAGTTGTGGGGCCCTCTATAGAGAGATAAACCCACAACCTAGGCTCCCTTTGTGGATCTCCTAAAGATCTAAGGATGATATCTGAAGGAGAAACAATCCCATTGAGTGTAACCTTAGAACTTTGAAAGGAAAGCCTTACACCCTTGCTATAGGAACCCAACAAGTTGAGTGAATGCAAGAATTAATTAATCCATTAATTAATTATTTCAACAAGTAAATTCACTTCTTGATCTGGAACTTGTTTGTTTAAATAAACTTGTTTAATGGTTTTGTCTAGGACAGATTTTGGTTGCTGGAATAAATAGGCTATTGAGTCGTCGATCTGATAGGCACCACTGTCTATCACCTATCTTATCAGCACTGAGTCCTAACATGACACAAATAGGCAACTTTAGGCATACAATGCTTTGGTTGCCTTGTTTGCAGGGTGGTTTGCTTTTGGTTGCATTTACATGTTACAGGAACCTTTATAACAGTAGTCCTAGGTCATTAGTTACTTTATTTACAAGTTGCAAACTTTTCTTTGTATTTCATTTGCATAAGAGTTGTAATTTTTCTTTTCCTAGAAAACTTGTAATAGGTTAAAAGTAGTGTAATGTATAGTTGTAACTCCCCTTGTAACCCCTTCGAGAGGAAGAGCAACAGGAGAAGGCCATGACAGTGAAGGTGCACTAGGTCAAGCTAATAGCTCCATGGGCTACTCCAGGCTTTTGTTCAACACATCAACTCCACGAAGAGCCCAGTCCATTGAGAGAGGAGGAGGGGAAGAGTTGATCTATTTACAACCATGGGGTGATCCACCATCGATCAATTTACATATATTCCTTATAGGAACCTCCAACCAAGATTATCAATCCATGGCCCATTATAACCTCTCAAGACCACAAGTTTCAAATACCTAGGGATCCTCCCCCATAAACTGTGACCAAGGCCCAATAGCCACACCGCTTATAGGAAACAAATACACAATGCTACCGAGCTTGACTATCAATTTCCCAACACAAGGCCCAATTACACAATCTCATGCTTCATACCTTGCTACACTAGGCTACCCTTCTTCTGTGTAGCAAGCTACGTGGACCCTATTGAGCAACCACTCACATTACCTAGGAGCAACTCCACCCCATCACACATTGGCTCAACCCTCCTTCCATCCTCAATGTAGTACCCCTCTAATACAACAACTCCAACATGGGTACCCAGGTCAAGAGCAATCGGTCACTTTAGGAGCAGATGTCAAGAAAATGATCTCAGAAGCACTGGTAGAAGCAAGGGTTACATCACAAGCACTGGTTGGCTTTGACACTTAGAAGTTTCCTCCATTAATTTTGCCATCGAGATTCAATCCACCCAAAACACCAAAGTACGATGGGACTAGGGACCCAAGGACTCATCTTGCAACATTCACCATGGATGCCTTACCCTATCTACATGATAATGGGCTGACAGTTGACCTCTTTATCAAGAGCCTAGAAAGAGAAGTGCTGAGGTGGTTCAATACGCTAATCGCCTATGACCCTAGTGACTTCAAATTGTGCTGGACAAATTTCAACAACTGTACGTCCACTACATCCAGCACAAACCCACCATTGCGGACCTCCTGATTGAGAAGATGAGGCCAGATGAAGACTTCACAACCTTGGCAAGTAGATGGAGGGACATGGTAGCTCGATCAGAATGTTGTATCCTCGAAGAACAAGTAGTTGAAGTCATTGCCTAGAATACAACTGGTGCATTGAGGGCGGGCCTATTGATGGGTGATTTCCAAACATAGTCCCAGTTGTGTTATATGGCTAAAAGGGTCCTTCAGAATAGAACGGATCTATCATTTCTAGACATTGAAGAAAGAGGAAATAAGAACACCTCTGGCTACACACTCGAAGGCATCACAAGTAACTTGACCCAAGTGTCAATTTAGCAGGGGCAATCCATGCACTATTAGCTGCTAGTCCAATACCAGGGGCAGCACACGTAGTATCAACCACTACTCTAGTAGCAACCACTAGTTCAATAGCAGCCCCAACAATTTCAGCATCATCTACCTCTGGACTACCAAGTACAAGGGCAACAACAAAAGCAAAGGAGCTACAACGTGGTCCCTCCGCCTTGGCACTATGGGCCCAAAAGGCTTGACTATCCACCACTCCTAGTGCAACACCAACATATTTTCAAAATGTTAGTGGAGAGTGGAGACCTGTGACCTCTAGCACCAACCCTGAACGCTCTAAATGGCAATCTATCCAAGTATTGTTCATACCAATAGAAGAATGGACATACTTTTGAGGAGTGTTACACGGTCAAAGACAAGATATATGTGTTGAATGACCAAGGAGAAATCATATAGACTAAGCTAAAGAAGAGACAGAAATCATATAGACTGAGCTAAAGAGGAGACTAAGGGCAGAGATGCAAATCCATCAAGTAGCCCATGTGGAGGCCGAAAAAACTCAGCCAACTGCTCCGCCAAAACCAACACTCATCCAACGCATACAAATAGACCTCGATCTGAAGCCACCAAGGGTCGACGAAGAGGAACAAGATCCACCAACAATGCCTAAATTGGGAATATGGATAGAGGATGATACAAATGAGCTTTGGGAATACACCCTAAGATGGGAGATCGAAGACGATAACAAACCCTAGGACAGCCAACAAGGTGAAACGGAAGTTGCAACTATGACCACTTCGAACTAACGAGGGAAATCATTACAAGGTTTGAAGGAGATAACATCATCTTCCACGATGTAGAGTTGCCTCTGCATGAGGAACAATCGTGCCCATTAATCATCAACGCACACATCAACGACTGTTTCCTCGACAGGATACTCGTCGACACCGATGCCAACAAAAGCTTCTACTCTCTATCCACCTTGAAGTCCCTAGGCATTGAAGAAACTGAAATTACTAGGCATCACTTCCCCTTTATAGCCTATGAGTACAGTCGAAGGGAAGCGCTCGAGACAATTCAGCTCGATATCTCTGTGGGTCCCCTCACTAGTACCACCACAACTATAATAATGGAAGAAGACCTAGCCCAATCATTAATCTTGGGTAGGTCTTGGCTGGTAGAAGTCGATGCTGTAGCGTCCCCCGTACATCAGCTCCTAAAGTTCAAACACTAAGACAAGGTGATCACCATCAGGGCCAATCACTAGGTAGACTCCTGGAAAGCATGGGAACCTGCTACACTAAATCTAGACCAAGAGAGATCCCCACTAGCGCCATAGAATGAGGAACCTCCCAAGGAATGGTATGACTCTGATCTTTGGTACCAGGATGGGCTAGACTCTAAGATGTTTCAAGAATTCATGGCGATAGAAGCTGACCTACCACCATCCTACGATGAATATGCTGATCGAGATTGGTATGAGATAGAAGCATTCATCAACTTACTATGTCAGTCCCCTCAGTCAGTCCATGCCATGGATGAGCGTCCTCCGAAGCCTCTAGCTACAATAGTGAAGCCCACCAGAGGCACCTACAAATACACCAATCACGGAGACCATAGTAGAAGTCTGGTAGGATCCTCACGTGTGCAAGACAAAGCCACCAAGGGTAGAATGGAGGAACCAGTTCAACAAGTGTCCAATTGGGATCCTCACAAAGCTAAAATTGGGCCCAAATCGAAGGAAAAACACCAAAATACACCAACACCAGTACAAGAAACCTCAATGCCAAGGGTAGGCTCCTACAACCATCCCACAGGTATACCCCTCCATCTAGGGAGGGAAATCAGAAACTCGACCGAGCCTGACTAGGGGTAAGGTCATCATTCATTTCAAAAACATGTAAATAAGACATTTAATTTCCCTTTGTCTTTCATTCATTTGCTTGGACATCTTTTTCTCTTTATTATTTCTTTGTATGCTAGGTTAGATTTAAAAATAGCAATAAAGAAAACAATAATAAAGATGAGTGATGAGTGTAAGCCACACACCTGACTGCTTAATCCATTAAGCAAAATTGCCAACATATTATCTAGAGTTTTCCAAAGCAGAAACTGTGACACCAAGGGCATATCCACCCCATGTGTAGGATGACTTGAGATCTCCCCAGATCCATGGAAGTTAGACATACTCCAGAAGTACACCCTTCAATCAGCATGCTAAAAGCCTGAAGAGGACCCTAGACCTAGTTCCAACTAAGGAAGAAAGTTGTCTCCTACATAGAAAATAAGTTGAGCAACTAGGATGACCCAAGCCTTGTCCTATCTTCATAAACACTTTGCACAGGGAGGTAAGAGCAAAGCAGGCTTAGAGCCTAGGTATATCATAAAAGCCACTCACCTTGTACAACGTGGCTTCCTAGCATAAGTTCGAGAAGGTAGTGATAAAGGAGCGCATCAAAACCAAACAACATAGAAAGCAACCAGAAGAGGGGAGACCACAAGAAGTGGGGTACACTGTCATAGCATAAGCCCGAGAAGGTAGTGATGGATGGGTACTCAAAATAGGGTGAGACAACTAACGAATAAGTAGATGTGCCGTCATAGCATAAGTCAGAGAAGGCAGTGATGGCCGGGCATTTACAGAGAAATAACCTGAGAGGGGAACCCTAAAAGAAGAAAAAAGGGATGAAAAATAAATAAAAAACTTGGTAAGCTATAGGCGCATTAGGGCCAACCATTGGCAAGCGGCACAAAAGCTAAAACCAACGTTGAGAGCCTGTTGAACTTAAGTCTTCCCCCACTCTTTCACACATAGACATGGGGCAGGAAAATCCTAGAAACTCAAGGACTGAGTATATAAGGTATTACAAAGTCCTAAGTCCTCAAGAGGTCAAGGCATGATGAAAGGAACTACTCTCTCGCCTTGGATAATACAAGGCAACAATGGTAAATGCATAAGAGGGAGGGTTTTAACTGCACTCATCATCATCAATCATTCAATAAAAAATTAGAAAATTCAAAAATCCAAACAAAATCATGAAATCAAAAAAAATCCAAAGAAAAAAATAGAAAAAATTTAAAAAATCAAAAAAATATAGAAAAAATTTAAAAAATAAAAAAATATAGAAACTTTTTAAAACAAAAACAAAAAAATAAGAAAAACCAAAAATATAATAATTAGTGCCATTCACCTTTCCTACAAGTGAAAACATAGTAAGTAAGGAAACTAGAATTGGTCTAGCCTATGATGCAACCATTGATCGACTAGGTTTTAGAGTAAAAACGTCCTACCCAAGCAAACCTTCACGACTTGGGTATGTTTTAACCCACAAAGACATTACCCCACAATGATCTTTAGTGCATCCACGAATGACTCTCCATCGGCGTCCACTGGGCTTCGATTTTCCATCTCCTAGTTGAGGCCAAGACTAATTTGCTCCACCTAGTTTTAAACATAGGGGAGTAAAGGATAGTACTACAGTATCTTCCCTAGGTAATTTAGCCAACCCTTTCGAGGTAGGGAAAGGTACACCCTTTTGATTACTAATGTGTTTATTAAGTGTGCAGGTATCAATCCCAGTACGTGTTAGTACATTAAGCCCCACCAAGAGGCTACATCAAGTCCCATCGTGACAGTATACAAAGTCCCACCAAGAACGGACTCCTGCCTTTGGAGTCCCAACCGTGTACATAGACACACAGCTCTGACTAAGAGGCAAAACCCTAGTTTGGCAAAGGAAGGGTTCACTCCCTCACTCGGTTCTTTGTTCATAGAACTCCTTTACTTACCAAGTTGAGTTGTGGGACGGCGGTCCATTCTTGAGACTGCTGGTCACACTTAAAGGCGGAAAACACTTGACCACAATGAATCGCATCATACATCTTGCATATGTCTATATGGCTAGGGACCACCCATACCCTGCCGGCCTAACTTGCCATATGGACCATTCATTGCATTGAATGATTGACCTTGCATTCTGCATTTTGTTTGCTTGAATCATGCATCCATGCATTGGAAGTGGAGCTCTGATGGAGCAATGTTCTTCAAGTGTGTTAGAAACCCTTAGAACTTGTGATCCTCCTAAAGCCCAATCAAGTCCAACTTATCCATTTTCAACATTCCAATCCAAGCAACCTCTCAAACAAGAAGCCACAAACATTTATTAGCTTGTAGTTTCTTTTTTCTTTTCGACCGGCGATCGGGTAATTTCCCCATAGTCACATTAGTTCTGCCCTGTTGAAGTATCACTTTACATGGTTCATAGGTCTCGACAATGGCTACGACACATAGCCTCGGCTTGACCCCTCCATGACTGAGCCTTCAATATGATGGCATCTTTTAGTTTCCTTTGTCTTTTCGATCGATGATTGGATAATTTTCCCATGGTCATCTTGGTTTCTGCCCCGTTGAAGTGTCACGGTACATGGTTGATAGGTCTCAACACCAGTTGCGACACATAGCCTTGGCTTAACCCCTCCATGCCTGAGCCTTCAATATGATTGCATCCCTTAGGTTATCAAACCACTCAGTTGTGCGACCATGTCTTGAAACCAAGTCTGTTCATCTTCTCACCTTTTGGCTATGCAACCATGTCTTGAAACCAATAGGTGTAATTATTTTTTGGAATCCGTGGTAGATCATTTAGGAGTGAGCTTCCTATTTTGGGAAGTGCTCAATGGAGATATCAATCTTATCTTAGAGCCGATCTTGTTCCAAGATCAACTCCAAGGAGGGACATCTGTAGATATCCGATTTTCGCATTTCTCAGAGTTCACCTTGGATAAGAACCCTTGAGGTGCCCTAGATCACATGGTTAAGGAGCTTTAACTAATTTTCCAATGGAATTTTTGTGTTTTCGCAGGTTTCATTGTGTCTTTATGAATAAGATAAAAGACGAGGGGGTAATCTGTAAAAGATCACAATGTTGCCTGACTAACAGGTGACATGACTCGTCGCCACTTCAAGAAGCGACTAGTTATTCAGGCGTCAGTGTGGATCACCAAATCCAGAGCAAGCCATTGAGTTGAGCACCCTTGCATTATTCTTATCTCACATGGCATCACATGATTTCCACACATCCACATGATGTTGCTTGCATTGTATGGTTTTATGCATGTTTGGCATTTGGTATTTATCCATTAGGGCAATGATGCTTACTATTTGGAGTTCTATGGATTGGGTGCGATGATTTCACATACTTCCCTAATGAATTGTACCAGCATGATTCCTATTGCATGAGTGCCTTGTTTCAAAGCACATATAGTGTGGTTGATCATTAGATTGCATGGTTTTCTATCCTACATGTTTTATTCACACTTTGGCATGACATCAGCATCCATCTCTAGGCATGCATTAAGAAGCAAGCATACATTTGCATTAGTCACATATGCGAGCGATTTAGTCAAGAATGACCATTTCATCGAGCATATGGGGATGCCTAACACCTTCTCCATGCAAACTGGAGTCTTGAACATAATGACCTATGTATCACATACATTCGGCATGGATCATCTTATTTGCATACTTGCACTGTTTTATTGCATTCACTTGCATTTGATTTTCCTCGTCTTTTGATTTCAAATAGACTAGCTAGCGACTCCTTTTTCCTTATCATTTATCATTTTGCTTTTGCTTTGGTGTTTTCGAGTTGAGTGTTCTTCCTTAGATTCACCATCTCGTCGTGACCTTCTCAGTTCATGTGTTTGGCCTTCTACACCTCATGCAAGTAGTCACCAGGATGGTGACAAGAATTGGCGACTCCGCTGGAGATACTAGACTATGCCTTTCGCTTTAGGTATCTCGCTTGCATGGCTTTTGCTTTTACTCTTGCTTGCTTTTCTTTTGCTTGCTTCTTACCGTTACTTGCCTATCTTTTAATATCTTGCTTGATGCTTACTACATGCCTTTTGTTTGGTGGGTGTTTTATCTTATACACATTTACTACACCACCACACTTGCACATGCCATGTTACATGCCTTTTGATGTGTTGGATGTTTTTCCTTTTTCACCATCATGTCAACACAACACTCACACATGCCATGATCATGCCTCTTGCTTGTTGTGTGCTAGCTTGTATGCCATGATGTGATGTCTCTTTCCCCTTTTTGAATTTGCCATGCCTAGGCAAAGTAGAGATGTGTTTGCTCACTCCTCCGATTTGACCTAAAAACCATAAGATAAAAAAAGAAATAAGGAACAACTAGAGACAAATTGCACTTCACCCCCATTCGGCTTAATAGAAAATGCAAGTAAAACGTAATAAGCTTACTGCATGAATGAGCATTTAGAAGCATACATCTTCTCCTTTCTTGATTCCACCCACAGTCTGTAAAGGGCAGTCTTGGTTCCCCATTGTATGGCTTCAGCATGGGATGTGTAGTTAGCCTATCTCCTCTTGTTTAGGGTTATCTCAATGTTAGTAGAAGATAACTCTGTACTACTATAGGAGTCGAGGCGACCAATACACCATAGTTCGCTACCAGTGCTTTGGCAAAGAAGGGGCACGATGCCTTACTTTCTAGCCTAAGTCAAAACCCAAAACCCATGAGTGAGTCTTAAGTGGATGGCCCACTCAGAACATGCATAGTCAGAGAGCACATGCTAAGACATTCATCTGCATGTGTGCCCTTCACATAACCCAAACCACTTGCATTGCATCTTTGGTAAGGTAGGCCTTACAAATTCACGCATGAAGCTTTCCAACGTAACTAAGGGCAGTTAATAAAAATCACCCATAAATAATCAACCAGTTTGCTTAAACTCTTTTGCTTGCTTATGCCTAACCGTATAGGATCCCATTGAGCATCAAACCAAGGGCATGTCAACTACCCTCTAGTCAAACACACATAAGTCAATTACAAGAGTGGATCTACATGCATAGGCTCATGCCCCCTTTTCTCACCATCATTCCTTGCCACCACTCATTGCCATTCACCGGAGCCCTAGCTGTCGAAGCACAAATCGCAGATGTGAAGGTGGAAGGGCTTCATGTTTTTCTAGGAGAAAAGAGAGAAGGAAAAAAAAGGAAAACAACCAAGAAGAAGAGAAATGAAGGAATTGTTAGCATCTAATGCGTGGTTTTTTGGGGCCCACCACCATAAATACCCCCATGTTCTTGGGATCAAAAACTCTATAGGTGTTTCTTTTGTCCCGCATTTAAAACACAAATACAAAATTGCAATCAACCCCCAACATTTGGCAAAACTGCGATCTACCCCCAACATTCGGCAAAACTGCGATATGCCACTTGCAAAATGCAAGAATGACCCTCTGTAAAATGCAAAGCACGTAGCAAAACTATGGTATGCATGCCTGCAAAATGCAAGATGCATAGCAAACTACAAACTAGCTCCCCAACATGCGACGGAACAGTAATATGCCCCCATCAATCAGCAAAATGCCCCAACCTGCATTGCCATGCTAGTGGCCCTCCAACACTAAGATGAAGATCCAAGGTGCCCTAGTTATTGGACCAAGTAAGACATCCAATTTCCTATTTTGACCTTGCTTACTTTTTACAACTTAGCTCTAGGAAGAAGAAGCCCAACTTTCCTTTTTGCAACTCCATTCCAATCAGATGAAGTTTAGCTTTCTTTCTCGCAACTTTACTTTAGGTTGATAAGTCTAGCTATTCTTTTTTAAGACTTCTCTTCGAGTGAACGAAGTCCAACTTTCCTTTCTATGACTTTGATCTGGGCAGACAAAATCCAACTTCTTTTTCACAACTTCACTCCAGACAGACAAAGTCCAGCTTTCCTTTTTGTGACATCGCTTTGGGTGGACCAAGTCTAGCTTCATCTTTTTGTGACTTCACTTTGGGTAACTAAAGTCCAACTTTTGTTTTCATGAATGTGCTCCAAGAGGATGATTTCATTCCTTTGCTTCAAATGAATGAAGTCCAATTTTCCTTTTTGTGACTTCGCTTTGAGTGGATGAAGTTTGACTTCACTTTTCATGACATTGCTCTAGGTGGACAAAGTCGAAGTTTCCTTTTCACAACTTCCCTTCAAGCTGAAGAAGTCTGGCTTTCTGTCTTGCAACATTGCTTTAGGCAAACTATAACGAACCATGTCGCTACCAACACCAACACATTAGCCTAAATAATTTCAACATAATTTAAAACTAAATTATAGGAAATTAAAGGCTAATCAAAAGCATCTAAACTACCAAGAACCTAATGTGTGACTACAAGACTTTGACTATATGCACTAGACTAACCAAATGCAGCATGCCTACATCCGCAACCTAAAAAACAAAACCAAGTTTTTCTCTTTAAAATCATTTTTATCAAATTGACCAAGCCTCGCAAATTGGGCCCAATCAACCAAAGCTGCGAATCACATTCAACTCATTTATCTTTTTTTCTTCTAAAATCACAAGCACAAAGGAAAATCATTTGTATAGCAAAACTAGGCCCAACTGGCCGAAACCACCTAAGCACGAGCCACATTGACCAAAATCTCAAACATAGGTCACACAGGCCAACACCATAGTCACACTGAGTCATGATGCCCAGCGCTAGGCAACCAACTTTGGCCATAAGTTGCCATCGAGGTACATTGCACTGCCACAGACTTGTCACTCTATGCTGGAGCCAATCCATCCTATAGTCTTCCTACCTAGAGAAACCTAAAAACGCGAATCCCTCCTGGGAAAGTTGTTCTATCACTTAGGACGCTACCATCCATGGGGCACGTGCATTGTTGTCTTGGCCACCATAAGGTACGCCCACTCGGTGTCCACCACATGGTACTTAGTCTATAGGAGCATCACACCACACCACCCACGGTACCTTGAGTCACAACGCCCGAAAACAACTAGGGTATCATAACTCTGGGTCTAGTTGACACCACAAGCCCATGAACCTCAACCTCGGCCTTGTGAACAATAGTCAAGGAGTTTCATACCTCCAAAACCCAACGAACACTTGCCTACAGTCTCTTGTTCCCTACCCTTAACTTGGTGATGTAGTTGACCACCCGAGAATGTCGTCACATCTCCAGTTCCAAGCAGCACAACTCACAATATTTTGGCCCACACATAGAAAGCATGGAAAACTCTTTTCCAAACTAGGCTATATCTCTTTTGAAATCACTTTTCAAAACCATTTTATATCTTCCAAAAATACACAGAATCGACAAACTAAGAGTCCACATAAGACCACCATTGACGGCCCACAATTCACCTCAATATAGGCAATACAAAATAATCCAGCAAAACCACCAAAATCACCTTCAAAACGGTACTCGGACCTAATTCGGCATACTGAATTGGATCGATCAACCGAACTGGGCTCAAGGTACCAAAAATGGTAGACCAAAATCCAAGGCCGTCGTTGAAATATCCCTGGTTCTGTAGATTGAAAAAGATCAGTCAACCGAATTGGGCCAGCTGTCAACACCCAAGGGCCCAAAATAGCAGACTGAATGAATTTGGTCCATCGAAGGAGGGACCATGGGAACAATTCTGAAGCAAAAACCACATATCGTTTAATAATGACATATCGAATTCTACAAATTCTATAAAAATGGCTCGAGCCCTAATCTGGTTGCTCGCCCAAGTTGGGACCAAGGGTGGACCTACTAGGAAAAATCCACAAACCGCGGATAAAACACGGGACATAGATGCATGAGTCCACTCTAAATCCACACAAACAAAACCACAATCCATGAATTATAGTTGAAGATTTAATATCACAAAGAAAGGGGGGTCAAAAACGACCCAAACACACTAACCACCATCAATGGCCATAAATGCGTCATAATTAACCATAAATTCACAATAAATTCTTAAACACATTATACACCTAAATTTCATGAAATCCTAGTTAATTACTACATTTTTCATGCATTCTACAAGAGAGTTTGAGGTGCATACCTTACGACGACCGTTGGCAATCCTCCGACCAACCACACGCTCTCCGATCATCACCCAGACTCCCAAACATCATTAGCCACTCCTCAAGCTTACTCGATGCCAAGGAAGAAGTCTAGAGTTCCTTACACTAATCGAACACCACAGAACCACCTCCACTTGTCTCACTCTCACTTTGTGTCTCTATCTCTCTCTCACCCACACCAAGGTGGAAGAGGGGAAAGGAGGGGAGAACGGGGTTGGAGGGAGGAAGGAGGGGAGAACGGGGTTGGAGGGAGGAAGGAGGGGAAAGGAGGAGGAGGAGGAAAGGAAGGTGTGGGAGGAAGTGGGGGAAGGAAGAGGAGGAGAAGTAAGGTGGTGCATGCGAGTGGGGAAGGATAGAAGAAAGACGAGGATGATGGAGAGAAGGGGAAGGAAGAGTGCAGGAGAAACTTCGACCCATCCACCTCTTCTTATACGGGTTGTAGGGGTTAGATACGCATGCAACCACCCACCAAATGCATGCATGGACATGCACCTACACATCCCTGGCCCAACAACCAGCCTCTAAGCACGATGCCAACAACACCACATACCTGCACGTCCATGCACACAAGAGCACAACCATAGTGCCTCCAATAAAGGACAAGGCACAGAACAGGCCGAGTAGTGGGACCCAAGCACAAAACCATAGAATTGCCAAAATAGCCTTGCACCAGTAATACCTGCACATGATAAAATTCATTGAAAAGTATATTTACAATTAAATGAATTTCTAGATGTTACGTCCTAACCACCATACAAAAGGATTTTTCTCTCGAAATCATTAGTAGGCGAAAAGATGCGGATACTGGGCTAGGATGGCATCCTCTTGCTCCCACGTGGCCTCCTTGGCTCCATGATGCTACCATCGCACAAGAACAAGCAGAATCACCTTGTTCTGTAGCACTTTCTCTTTCTTGTCGATGATCTGGATGGCATTCTCCATAGAGGAAAAATCCTCTTAGAGCACCTTCGACTAAATTGGAATCACTTGTGAAGTGTCAGCTAGACACTTTCTTAGCATGGAGACATGGAATACGTCATACATAGACGACAACTCTGGTGGTAGATCCAACCTATATGCTACCTCACTAACCCTCTACGTGATCTAGTATGGACCAATATAGTGGGGACTCAACTTCCCACACTTCCTGAATCTCATCACGCCTTTGGTCGATGACATCTTTAAGAATAAATAGTCTCCCACCAGAAACTCCAACTGTCTCATCCTCCTATCGGTATAACTCTTCTGTCGACTCCGTGCAGCCACCAACCTACTACAAATCAATCTACGTTGTTCGCATACAGTTGCACAATCTTTGGACCAAGAAATTAACGTTCACCCACTTCGCTCCAACACACAGGCGATCTGCATGGCCTACCATAAAATGCTTTGTACGGTTCCATCCTAATGCTCAAGTGATAGTTGTTGTTGTGCACAAACTCAATCAATGACAAGTGGTCCTCCCAACTTCCTAGTAGATCTAGGGCACATGCTTTAAGCATATCCTCTAGTGTCTGAATGGTCCTCCTTGTCTAACCGTTTGATTGAGGATGGATTGTTGTACTGAAGTTTAGCACTGTGCCAAAAGCATTCTAAAGAGTTCTCCAAGACAATGAGGTAAACCACATGCCTTTATCAGACACAATGGACATAGGAACATCATGCAATCAAATAACCTCAGATACATACAACTCTGCTAGTTGATGCATTAGAAGATTCAACTAGATTGCCAAGGAATGCATGGACTTGGTCAACTGATCGACGATCACCCATACGGTGTCGTTATTCCTCTAAGTACATGGCAAACTAGTCACAAAATCCATGGAGATGTGTTCCCATTTCCACACGGGAATGTCGAATGGCTACAATGTTCCTCTAGGTCTTTGGTGCTCTACCTTGACCAGCTGGCAAGTTGTGCACCTCACCACCTGGTCATTAACATCTCTCTTCATGTTAGCCCACCAAAAATTCCTCTTCAAGTCCTAGTACATCTTCATATTCCCTAGGTGAATGGTGTACTTAGACCGATGAGCTTCATCCAGCAACCTCTGCCTAGCCTCCTCATGCTGGGACACATACACGTGTAAATCATATCTCAGCTCTCCATATGCCCCAATAGAAAAATGAGGCTCTCCAACAAGCTCCAACATCTCAAAGATAGCCTGAACAAAAGGATCCAACTATTGATAGGTGACAATGAACTCCACAGCTTAGGACAAATGGATAGGTTGGCCACCAAGGCACCAACCGTTCCCCGAACTTGCTTTCTAGGCCTATAGCCCACCATATCCTTTAGCATGGTCCACTCCTTGACCATCAGGCTCGCCATCACATGCATACATTAACTCAGAGCATTGACAACCATGTTGGCCTTCCCAGGGTGGTAGGACAGACTGAAATCATAGTCCTTCAAATACTCCACCTACCTATGCTACCTCAAGTTGAGGTCCCTTTGAGTGAATATATACTTCATACTCAGGTAAGTGATGAAGACCTCAAACTATTCTCCATACAGATAGTGTCACTAGAACAAAAGCGCAAACACTACAGCAGCCATCTCTAGGTCATGGGTAGGGTAGTTCTTCTCATGATCCCTCAGCTAGCGAGAATTATAAACTATAACACTACCATGCTACATCAGAACGCAACACAACCCAACACTACACCACTGGCATTACTATACATCGTGAAGCCACCACTTTCGGAAGGCAAAGTCAACACGGGATAGAAACCAGACGAGTCTTCAACTCATTAAAGCTTGCTTCATAGTTATGATCCCAATAGAATGGGACTCCCTTCTTGGTCAACTCTATCAAGGGCACGACTATAAAGGAGAAATCCCTGATGAACCTCCTATAGTAGTCCACCAAACCTATGAAGCATCTAATCTCCATCACCATTTGGGTCTCTCCCAACTACTCACCACCTCTACCTTGGTAGGATCCACTCTAATGCCTTCTCCAAAAAACAAATGGCCGAGGAACATAACTTCGCTCAACCAGAACTCACACTTGGAGAACTTGGCATATAACTGATGTCGCCCCAAAGTATCTAACACTGCCCTTAAGTGTAAGGTGTGAGTCTCCACATCTAGGGAATAGACTAGAACATCATCCACAAACACCACCACAAACTGGTTTAGAAAAGGACTAAAGAGCTTGTTCATCAAGTCCATAAACACAACTGGTGCATTGGTTAAGTATAAGGGCATAACTATGAAGTCATAATGCCTATACCGCATCTAGAAAGTAGTCTTCTGAAAGATTGAGTCTTGTATCCTCAACTAGTGATACCCTAACCTTAGATCAATCTTTGAAAATACAAAAGTAGATTGCAACTAGTCGAACAGGTCATCATGTAGGGCAAGGGATACTTGTTCTTAACTGTGATCTAGTTCAGCATTTGGTAGTCAATACATAGCTGAAGCGAGCCATCCTTCTTGTATACGAACAAGACAAGCACTCTTCACGAAGAAACACTAGGCTTAATAAAACCTTTATCCAGTAACTCCTGCAATTGGATCTTGAGCTTTCTCAACTCTGCTAATGCCATATGGTAAGGAGGCTTTGATATGGTACCAGAACCTAGATCCTACTCAATCAAGAACTCTACCTCCCAATAAGGTGGCATGGCAGGCAAATTGTTAGGGAACATGTCAGGGTATTCACAAACTACAGAGATATCATGAACACCCAACTCAGGAGAAGTGAAGGTAAATATACTAGCTAGATACCCCACACAATCCTTAGCTAGCAACTTATAAGACTTCATTGCCAAAATGACAAACTTAGGCTCACCCTGACACACACCTTGCACAAAGAAGGTACCATCACCAGAAGACCCAAAATATAATCTTCTTCGAGTACAATCGATCAAAGTGGATTGCTGCACCAACCAATATATGCCGAGTATGACATCGTACTCTTGCATGTCCATAATTATGAGGCTGGCATCAAACTCCTTACCATTCAGCATCAGGCTAATAGACTGTAGATACTTCTAGGTTAAATTGTGCTCCTCCAGCAGCATCACCACATTGAGATGAAAGACTAGCCTAGCTGGCCTATCCTCCATCTCCGCTACAAAAGACTCAGAGACATAGGAGAAAGAATTCCCTGAGTCAAACAATAACTTAGCCATTCAACCCACCACAAGAAATGAACCTAAATAGCCATGCGCAACAACAAAAGAACATCCACATATCAAATAGTTGTCCATAATACAAGGGATGTTACAATAATTACATAGAGGGTTGTACGCCACTACTCATCCTTACACTCTACTACGTCTCCGAAAGGTCCTACGTTAGGGGTTGAAATAGTGAACACTCGTCCTTTCGTCGATTGCTACGATGTGCTTCTTACATTTTGGGGAGGATCCGAGCAAAACCTCTAGATATGCCCCAGTTTCCCATAGTTATATCACACCCTCGAATCTAGAGCTTGCCGTGAATGAGGACAATTACTAGAAATATGGCCCACCTAACTATGGATGGATTTTGGGGGTGTTGATGAAGGTTGCTATTGTTCCACATAATTCGATGACCTTTGTGATCACCACTTGTCAATTCATCTTTGTCGGATGAAAAGATGCCTTGCGGGAGTGTGGTGATTGTAATGATGTGGGTTCTCAATTCACTGAGTCAGCGATAGAATTATACAATCATAGCTAGTACAGGCGATTAGATGATCGACCCTGAATTCCACGCATGTGGTAAATCAATAGCTAGCTGGCACAAAATCTGCCATATAGCTAGTCGCTTGTGCTTGTTGTGATGAGCAACTAAAAAGGAATAATTGCAAAATTAAGATCACAAAGAATCAAATTACGAATCCATTAGCAGTGTGAACACAATCAACACATAAAAATCATTCTCATAATTAAGAGATATTTAAAATATGTTTCCAAATCGAAATCAAACTTAAAATGTTAAGTAAATTGAATTTGAAAATTAATTCTTCAATAATTACAAGAAAATATCGATTAAAATCATGGAAAAATCTAATTTAGTTAATATTTGTAATTATCTTGACTTTTGGATTTTATCTTTATTTTAGCATTATCATGAATTAAATACAAGCTATAGCAATAAAATGTGATGACTTATCATAAAATCTCATTTTTGGTAAAAATAAAGATAAGTGATCTTAATTGTCAAGTCATCCAAATTTAATAACTTTCTGGAATTATTTAGCATTTATATGATATGCATAAATATTTAAAAGTTAGAAAATTATAGAAATTATAGTAATTATGGGGAAAATCATAATAAAATTTAAAAATATACCAAATATTATATTAAAGCCTAGGATGACAAAATATGTAAAGAAAGAGATCTAGGATTCTCGTCGCCTGTTGATGTAGCGACGAGGCTCGTTGCCTCTCAACATGGCAACCAGACTTGTCGCCTCTAAATGTGGCAACTTGTCTTGTCACCTTTCAAGGTGGCAACTTCTTGGTCTTTTTGCATTTTTCTCGTTGTCTATTATCTTAAACTACAAAGATGCATTAAAAACCCAGAAAAACAAAGAAATTTCATAGGAAAATCTGGTAGAAGGTTAGAACTCCTTAGCCATCTGTTCTAGGGAACCTTGAGGGTTCCTATCTTAAGTGAACTCTGGGAAATGCGAAAATAGAATATTTACAAATGCCCCTCCTTGAAGTTGATCTTAGAACAAGATTTTCTCTAAGGTAAGAATGTTATCACCATTGAGCATTTCCTGAAACAAGGAGCTTACTCTCAAATGATCCGCCACCGATTCCAAAAATAAGTCTACACCTATTGGTTTCGGGACATGGTCGCAAAGTCAAAAGGTGAGAAGATGAACTGACTCAGTTTTGGGACATGGTTGCAAGCCGAGTGGTTTGATTAAACTAAGGGTGACATCATATTGAAGGATCAAACATGGAGGGCTCAAGTCGGGGCTATATGTCACAGACGATGTTGATACCTGTCAACCATGTAGAGTGACACTCCAATAGGGCAATGCTAAGGTGACCGTGGGGAAATTACCCAATTGCCGGTTGAAAAGGAAAAGCTAATTAAAAGTTGATAAATGTTTGTGGCTTCTTGTTTGAGAACTTGCTCGGATTGGAATATTGAAATTGGTTACGTTGATCTTGAATGGGCTTTAGTAGGATCTCACGTTCTAAGGGTTTCTAACACACTTGAAGAACATTGCTCCATCAGCGCTCTACTTCCAATGCATGAGTCTTGAATGCATGGATGCATAGTTCAAGCAAACAATAATGCGAATGCAAGGACAATCATTCAAAGTAATGAATGGTCCATATGATAGGATGGGTCGACGGGGTACCCATGGTCCCTACCATATAAGGGTTGGCTACGTTGCTTAGGAAAAGTATTGTAGTGTTATCCATTACTCCCTTATGTTTGAAACTAGAGGGAATTAGTCTTGGCTTCTGTTGGGAGATGGAAAATGAAAGCTCAGTGGACGCTGATAGTATGTCATCCATGGATACTATGAAGATCATTGTGGGGCAATGTCTTTGTGGGGCGAAACACACCCCAGCCGTGAAGGCACGCTTGAGTAGGATGTTTAACTCTAAAACTGGTGGTTTGATGGTTACATCACTGGCCAGACCAATTCTAGTTTCCTTACTTACTAGGTTTTCACTTGTAGGTAAAGTGGAGGGCATTACTTATTTTTTTTTTTTTTTTTAATTTTCTGATTTTTGGATTTTTTTTTTTTTTATTTTTTTTTTTGATTGATGATGATGATGAGCACAGTCACAACCCTCCCTCTTATGCATTTAGCATTACTACCTTGTATTATCCAAGGTGAGAGAGTTGTTCCTTTCATCTTGCCTTGGCCTTTTAACGATTTAGGACTTCGTACTGGCTTTAGTTGATTATTACGTCACTTATTTACTAAATCCTTAAGCTTCTAAGGTTTTCCTGGCACTTGCCCATTTGTGTGGAGAGTGGGGGAGACTTGTGCTTCAGTAGACTCTTGGCATTAGCTATAGCTCTTGTGCCACTTACCGGTGGTTGGCCCTAATGCACCTATAGTATTCCCAATGGTTTTCGCTTTCTCTCTCTTTTCTTTTTTGGGGTTTCCCTCTCAAGTTATTTTTTTTGTAAATGCTCACCTGTCGTTGCCTTCTCGGACTTATGCTATGACGGTACATCTACTTATTCGATAGTTGTCTCACCCAATTTTGAGTACCCGCCCATCACTACCTTCTTGGACTTATGCCATGACGACACATCTACTTATTCATCAGTTATCTCACCTCATTTTGAGTACCCAGCTGTCACTGCCTTCATAGACTTATGCTATGACAGCGTACCCAACTTTTCATGCACTCCACTTTTTTGGGTGCTTTCTCTGTTGTTTGGTTTTGGTGCACTCTTCCATCACTGCCTTCTCAGACTTACGCTTGGAGGCAACGCTGTATAGGGTGTGCAACTTTTATGATATGCCTAGGCTCTAAGCCTGCTTTGCTCTTATCTCCTCGTGTGAGGTATATCTGTAGATAGGACAAGGCTTGGGTAACCCTAGTTGCTCAACTTCTTTTCTATGCAAGAGATAACTTTCTTCCTTAGCTGGTACTAGGTCTTGGGTCCTCTTTTGGCCTTTGACATGTTGATTGAAGGGTGTACTTCTAGAGTACATGTAACTTCCATGGATCTACGAAGATCTCAGGTCATCCTACCCATTGGGTGGATCTTCTCTAGGTGTTACAGTCTCTGCTTAGGGGAAACCTTAGATAATGTTTTGGCAATTTTGCTTAATGGAATAAGTGGTCAGGTGTGTGATTTGCACTCAACATTCATCTTTATTATTGTTTTCTTTATTGTTATTATTAAATATAACCTAGCATATAAAATAATAAAGATAAGGAATTGGTCAAGCGAAAAGAAAATTAAATGTTTTATTTACATATTTTTGAAATGAATTATGACCTTGCCCCTAGTCGGGCTCGATCGAGTTCCTTATTCCCCTCCCTAGATGGTGGGATATACCTATGGGACGACTGTAGGAGCTTGCCCCTAGTGTTGAGGTTTCTTGCACTGTTATTGGTGCATCTTTGTGCTTTTCCTTTGGTCTACGCCCAGTAGTTGCCTTGATAGGGTCACGGTTGGTCTTATCTTGGCTCAGTTGCTCTGAGGTGCCCCTAGTGGCTTGGTTTCTTGATGATAACTGTATCTAGCATTCATTTCTACTCAGTTTATGGTTGTTGTTGCCTTCCTGACCAAGGTACTCATGTATGTCCCTAGTGGGCTCCATTGTTTCATCTAGAGGCTTTGGAGGAGGTTTGATTCCAATGTGGTTTCCATGAGGATGTTGGTAGAGAACATTCAATGCGCGAGCTGCTCGTAGTGAGAACAATTGCTGGCAGAGAGCATCGAATGCAGCCTCTAGGTCATACTAGTCTATGTCGCTGTACTCATTGTAGACTGGTAGCATTCTTTCTAGGTTTTCTACCTGGGTAGACTCATCTTGTATCACTAGTTGTCCTTGGCTAATGTAAGCCATAGTACCTTCAATCAGCATTTGTTGGACTTGTTGGTTGTCCCAAGTGTCGTCATCTAGGTCATTGTACTCATCGTAGACCGATTTGCCCATTGTATTCTCCTAGAATTCATTTAAGTCCACTGTCGATGTGCCTAGCTCCTCCTCATCCTAGGGGTCTATTTGCGTGCATTTGATGTCTACCAGTGCATCTTCATCTTCCCCCATGTAGATTACTGGATGATCACGTAGTGATCTTCTACACTCTTCCAGCATTCTGCAAGCATGATTGAGTAGTGTCGGGGGTGGCTCTTGATCCTTCTCTTTGGCTTTGTTGTAGCTCTATGGTGAAGGGATGGCGTGGTAGTTCCTTTGATTCTGTTGTTGCCCTTGTTGCCTCTACTGTTGCCTTTGTTGGACGAATACTTGGTGAGTGGGAGGTTGCTAGTACTAGTACTACTACTGTTGATATTGTTGGGATTGTTGTTGAACTGGTTCATACTAGCATTGTTCCTGATATGGCAATGACTGTATTGGCTGCTCTTGGCGTTGGACTAGCAGTCCCTAGTGTCCTTGGTTAATGGAGACGTAGGCCATGTTGCTTGTAATCCCTTCGTATGTGCAGCCTATTATCTTCTTCTAGCCCCTTTCTTCATACTCTAGGAAATGTAAGTCCTTCCTGTTATGGAGGACTCTTGTAGCTCTGTCGTACAACTGAGAGTAAGTGTTGAAATCGCCCATCAGTAGGCCCATCCTTAGTGCTCTAATTGTATTTCGGGCGATTACTTGAACCACTTATTCTTTAGGGATACGACATTGTGATCGAGCTACAATATCCCTCCATCGGCAGGCATATGTGGCAAAGTCTTTGTCTAACCTCATCTTCTCGTCTAGGAGGTCCGCAATTGTTGGCTTGTGCTGGATACTATGGGCATACTGTTTTAGGAACTTTCTTAGCACAAGTTTGAAGTCACTAAGGTCGTATGTTATGAGCATGTTGAACCACCACAATGCTTCTCTTTCCAAGCCTTTGAAGAAGAGGTAGATGGCCAGCCCATTGTCATGTTGATAAGGCAAGGTGTCCATAGTGAAAGTGGCAAGATGGCTTCGTGGATCGCCTGCCCATCATATTTTGTTGTCTTGGGCAATTTGAACCTCAACAATAGAATAAATGGAGGAAACTTCAAAGTGTCGAAGCCAATCGGTGCCTGTGATGTAACCCATGCTTGTACCAATGCTTCTAATAGCATCGTTTTGACATCCAACCTTGGAATGACAGACTACCCTTAACCTTGGTACCCTTGAGCTTGTTGAAAAGGTTATTGCAATGAGGTACCGCGTTGAGGAGGGAAGGAGGTTTGAGCCATTGTATAGGATACAGTAGGATAAGATGAGGTTGCCTCTGGATAAAGATGTGAGTGGTAGCATAGTGGGGTTAGGCAGTTTGATGGACCGAAGAAGGGTAGATTGGGGTAGCAGGATATGGAGTGGGAGATTGTGTTATTGGGCCTTATGTTGGGAAATTGATAATTAGTATTGACAGTATTGTATATGTATTTCCCATGTGAGGTGTGGCTAATGGGCCCTAGTGGTGAGAAGGAAAGTACATGGTTATTTAGAGCTTGTGGGCTCGAGCGGCTATAGTGGGCCATGGACTGACGGACTTGGTTGGAGGTTCTTACGGGGAATTGATAGATGGTGGAATGTTGTGAATGGCTCATCTCTTTCCCTCCTCCTCTATCAATGGACTGAGCTCCTTGTGGGGTTGACATGTTGAATGAGAACTCGAGCTGACCCATGGAACTGCTAGCTTGACTCACAGAGATCGGGGTGCTCGGCATGCTAGAGTAGTTGGTGTAGGAATGGTATGCCTCTAATGGCATGGCCTTCTCTTGTTGCTACTATTTGTAAGGATATTACAAGTTTGATTAGATGAGATTGCTGACTCTTTATTACTGTTAACCTATTACATGTCTTCTAGAAAAACAAATTACAAATCTAATGTAAATGAAATACAAGAAAATGTTTACAACTATGTTTAATAAAGAAAATGCAGACCCAAGACCATTGTAGAAGTTCCTTGTAACTTGTTATTGCAATCACAACCAAACGACCCTGTAGTCAAGGCAAACAGACGTTGTCTACCTAACATTGCCTATTTATGCAGCATTAGAACTCGTCACTGCATAGAGTAGTGATGGACAGAGCTGTCGATCAGATAGGTGACACAAGTGCCTGTCTATTCCAGTAGCCAAAATCTATCCTACACAAAATCCTCAAACAAGTTTATTTATGTAAACAAGTTTCAAATCAGAATGTGAGTTTTACTTGTTGAAATAATTAGTTAATGGATTAATTAGTTCTTGCGTTTGCTCAACTTCTAAGGTTCCTACAACAAAGGGGTAAAGGCTTTTGCTTTGGTGTTCTAAGGTTACACTCAATGGGCTTCTTAACTTATAGGGTACCACTCTTGGACCTTTAATAAGCCTTACAAAGGGCCTAGGTTTTGGGTTTATCTATGTGACAGCTAGGCTTGATTATCTGTTTTTAATTGTAAGCTATATAATTAATTGTAATATTGTATAAATGATTTATTAATGGATAATCTGTTGTTTCTTGGATGTGTGAGAGTTGGGTTGGATTTTTGTGCTCTTGTTTGTGATTTGGGACCAATGCAAGGTTTGATTTGGGGATGCACAGTTGCCTCGGTTTACGTGCTTGACTTTTCTTCATTTTTTTCCTTCTTTTTCTCTCTCTTTTCTCTCCCTCACGAGCCACACCCTTTCACCCTCCCCTGTCATCTTCTTCTTCCCCTCTCCCCACCCTTGCCACAATAAGCCAGCGGCCCATGCCTCCCCATTCCTTTCGATGGGATGGATGGCCGGTGCCATGCGGGAGGCAAAGGAGATAAAGAGGAGGAGTGATCGAGTGAAGGAGGAAGAGGCCAGGAAGAGAGGGACGAACTGAAAGGAAGGGAAAGCAGAAGAACGATGCACGTAGTAAGGTGGTGGTGGTTCACCAAGGTCCACCAATGGAGGAAGCGTCGCCAGGGTACGAAGAACTCGTCGGAAGTGGTACGCAACCCCTCCTTTCCCTCTGTTCCGCGTTTATTTGAAAATGAGTTAAATGCATGAAAATGATGAAAAACGCATGTAAAATCGTTGAAAAATAGTGGAATTGATGAGAATGAATTGAATAGCATGAAAACATAGATATCATGCCGTTAGGATGGAGATTGGTAAGGATATATGAAATTTTGGGATGAAGGCTACAGTTGCCATTTTTGAGTCTCATCCCTTCGTGATTTTTGGGTGGATTGTGTAGTTAATCAAAATCATGAATGGCTTGAGGAATTTTGAAGTAGACTCAAGGGTCTACACCCGATGATTTATTGGTATTTTGTGATGTGTGTTTGGGGGGTTCGAGGGAGGCTCTCACTTCCAGCGATTTTATCGACCGAAACAAGGGAATGCCCTAGTTGCGGGAAATTTTGTATGCCAAATTGAATTTGGTATATTGAAACCTGAAAGATTAAGCCAGATCCTTGGTCTCGGTACACCGAAATCATTTGTCGATCAAAATAGGAAATTTCGGTATGCCAAAAATGCATCGATATACTAAACCAGGGGGTTGGTATACTGAAGATGTTCAGTATACCGAATCAAGGGCTTTCAGTATACTGAACAAGAAATTCAGTCTGCCAATTTTACCTGGCCCTGGTATGTGTAAACATTAATGCAAAATGAAGGATAAATGGTTTTAAAGGTATTTAAAGCATGTGTAAATGATGTTTCCCCATGTAAATGACATGGAGGAATATGGAACCCAAATAAGTGTATTTGGGAGTGGTTTTAGGTTTAAGGCCCTAAAACTGAATAAAAGAGAATAAATGTGTGGCTTTTGAGTAATTTTGGGCATGAGACCCAATTTATGATTTTTAAAGCATGGTTTTTCATGGGTTGAGTTGGGACCTTAGAAGAGGGTCAGTGTTGCATGGGAACAGATTCCTGCAATGAAAAAGAATGAAATGGAAATGGTTTTGGAAATGAATGCTTAAAGAGTTTTGAAAAATGAAATACTAATAATGTGTTAAGGAACCACAGGGGTTCGTGTCGACAACGTGGTGGGAGTATGAGGCTCCAATGAAACTTGTTGCTAGTAATGACTGTGGTTGTCGAGCTTGAGATGGTGTAAGCTGAGCCTAGGTCATTGAACGTAGTTGCTCGAGTCACAAAGCTCGTGACGGTGTAGGCTGAGCCTAGGTCATTGAACCTAGTTGTTTGGGTCACCAATGCGACGTCAGGCAAAGACATATCCCCGTGCATATATGAAAGAAATTGAGGCCAGTTGGACAGGGCGGTGGCATCCTGCACGGTGTTTCACTGTGGTTGTGCAAGGAGGTAGGGGAAATGATGTCCTCGCGTACTGCTTGTGTGCCTGGTTACCCTTGATCAAGGTAACATCAGTAAAGAAAAGTGGAAATGAATAAGAAAAGAATGTGATTTTGAGAAATGAAAAGAAATGTGGTTTGGCTAGGATTGGACATATGAATGGTCCTAAAATCCTGGAATGAAATAATGATTGTATTTTAACCAGTTCCCAGCCAAAGTTTGTGATTTTGGTTTTGAGCCATGTGAGGAATTGTGTTTTAGGCTGGATCTAGAAGGAAATGTTGATTTCTTAGAATATGAGAGATTTTGAAAAGGGTAAAAAGAAAGTAAAAATGGGTTTTGGAAAAAGAATGTGGATTTGAAGAGAAAATTCCAAATATTTCAAGAAGAAAAGAAAAAGTGAATCTTGAGAAAGTACAGTGTGGGAAAAGATTCCCAAATGATTTCAAAGGAAAGGACAAGGATGTTTTAAATTGGATCTTCAAAAGAGAACCAAATTTTATAAATTAAAAGTTGAGTTTTTGTCATTTCGCTGGATTTTTGTTGTTTGTATGTTTGGGGCACGTATTGGGTGACTTAGATGTCACTCAAATGTGCTTATTTGTTTTTTAGGTGCAGATTGTGTGCAGTCGAGTTCCGGTGCTAGAGTCAGAGCTTCTAGCTACACATTATTTCCTAGAAGTGAGTCATAGTTACAGTTATTTAATTTTGCTATAATTAGTGTAATTTTTCTTATGATACTATGATTTAGGTAACGTGCCTGGGTTCGGGGCGTTACAGTCTCTCTATAGAGGGGCCCACAAGCTAAGATTCTATCCTTAGAGTTTTTTCCTAACAAACCACAAAAATAGTAAATAAACACAAAACAATAAAGTATGAAACTTTTACTAAGGTTTATTATTGATTCAGGTAGAAGAGTGGAGTCAAATAATAATGCCTTATGACACCATAAGTTATCAATCTAGATATCACAACCTAACAGAGCGTAGGAAAGCGACTTGCACTGGCTTGCTTCACCCAGTTCAGTTGATCTTAAATAGAAAGATATTTTTCTTAAGGGACCTTAACTTTATTGTAAAATACATAGTTTCACCCTATTGGTGGACAGAAAACAAACCTAAAAACCGTTGAAAACCAAAGAAGAAAGTGGACAAGATATTTGTTTGTTTTATTGCGTTACTGTAGGTTGAAATAAACAACACAAACAAGAGAAAAAAATAGAAAAACTACAGGGGCGACAATTTGTAATTTCCGTTGCTTGTAAGATAGGCACCAATATTAGTCACCCCTTTTAAAGGAGGCAAGACTTGGTGCCTTGCAAACGGTCTGCATAAATCACATGACAATTGTTTTCTAGAAAAACAAAATAAGAGGCTTGATCGTCGTGAAAACCTAAATGCATGACTTTTAGACCTAAAACTGCACCTAATGTCTAGGGAAAAAATGAAAATAAAGTAAAAGAAAGGAAGAGATGACTTACATTACATAGAGGGTTGGCTTAAACCAATCTCACCATGATCGTCGATTTTCTCTGGATGGATTTTTGGAGGTGCTAATGAAGGTCGCTATTGCTCCACGTACTTCGATGACCTTTGTGATCACCACTTGTCGATTCATCTTTGTCGGCTGACAAGATGCTTTGTGAGAGTGGTGGTTGTAATGATGTGGGCTCTCAGTTCACTAGGTCAGTGGTAGTATGTTGTCTGACAGTAGGATGCTGTCCAATGGCATCCTCGTACTTTTATAATATCCTACCTTTCAAAACAAAATAAAAATAAATCTAGATTAGTTTTAAGTGCAGTAAATGAAATAAAAAGAAACAACAAATAACATAAACAAGCAAATCTAATACTAACCAAGGGTTGTTTCCGTATGCATATGCCATGGCTATATTATGTCATGCAATGGATTTACGTTAATGAAAATACAATAAGAAAATAATCCTTTTCACCCTCGTGTGCTTTGTAGTGGATGATGGAAGTGGAGGCCGATCGGACAGTGCTTTGGAGACACATTATGGCTTTGACAGAGGCTGGATCTCTAGTGGATCTGAACTTCTAAGGGCTTGGACATAAGGGAAGTGCTGAATAGCTCTTTCTTTCTCTCAAGAATCTCTCCTAGGATTTGCAATGTGGCTCCATAGAATTTTTGAAGTGCCTCTTTAGGGTTTAGAATGTGCCTCCCCTTGGGTTTAAGACCTAGGGGGTCTATTTATAGAGTTTGGGGGCTAGACATCTCGTCAAAGATGAGATATAGATCAAGGGTTAGGATTAATCTCGTAAAATATGGCAAAAAATCCTTTTTAGACATGATGATCGACTTTGGATTCCACGCATGTAGTGAATCAACAGCTAGTTGGCACAAAATCTGCCATGTATGCTAGTCGCTTGTGCATGTCGCGCTGAGCAACTAAAAAGGAATAATTTGCAAAATTAAGATCTCAAAGAATCAATTTTCGAATCCAATAGTAGTGTGAACACAATGAACACATAAAAATCATTCTCGAAATTAAGTGATATTTAAAATATGTTTCCAAATCCAAATCAAACTTATAATATTAAGTAAATTGATTTTGAAAACCAAATCTTCAATAATTACAATAAAATATAAATTAATATCAAGTATAAATCTAACTTAGTTTAGATTCATAATTATCTTGACTTTTGGATTTTATCTTTTTTCTAGCATTATCATGAATTAAATATAAGATATAACATTAAAATGAGATAACTTATCATAAAGTCTCATTTTTTGTAAAAATAAAGATAAGTGATCTTAATTATCAAGTCATCCAAATTTTAATAATTATAATGATTTGTACGATATGCATAGATATTTATATGTTAGAAAATTATAGAAATTATAATGATTATGGGAAAAATCATAATAATATTTATAAATAACCCAAATATTATATTAAAACCTAGGATGACAAAATATGTGGACAAAGAGGTCCAAGATTCTCGTCATGTATTGTTGTGACAATGAGACTTGTTGCCTCTCAACGTGGCAACTAAACTTGTCACCTTAAATATGGCAACTAGTCATGTCGCCTCTCAATGTGGCAACTTCCCATTCTTTTGCATTTTTCTCCTTGTCTTTTATCTTAATCCATAGAGATGCATTAAAAACCCAGAAAAGCACAAAAATTCTATGGAAAAATTTGGAAGAAGGTTAGAGCTCTTTAGCCATGTGTTTTGGGGTGCCTCAAGAGTTCATATTCTAAATGAACTCTAGAAAATGCGAAAATGGAATATCTACACTAACCACACTGGAAGCATCGAGTCCCACGGAGAGCACCGGATCCTTTCTGACTAAAGCCAACACCATTATTACCAGTGAAATTATATTGGCTTGCAAAAAAGCCACCAGACATCCCTTTCCTCTTCTTCCCTGAGCTACTGGAATCATTAGAACTCTGCATATAGGAGAAAGAGAATCAGGAAGTGAAGGAAGACTTACTCTTCCATCGGGAATGGCCCTTCTTATACTTCTTCTATTCCTCCTCAATGCAGATGGCCATTCCAACCATATCCACCATCGACTAGCACCAGTAGCTCATCACCTTTAGCTTCAGTACTGGATTCAAGCCATCCAAGAATCTTTGTACTCACTCCTCCTCTGAAGGATAGGAAGGAGAGAAATGCTCTAGATGAGTAAAAGTAGCTTCATATTCGAGCATAGACATGCTGCCCTGCTCCAAGTTCCATAAATCTCAACTGAATTACTCCTTCACGTAATAGGGGAAGTACTTCTTGTAAAAGGCTGTCACAAAGTCCTTCCACATGCTACTGGCAGTAGTCGAGTCCAGGAACTTTAGCTGCATCATCAACTTCCACCACTTATCGGCCTCACATCTACTAGATAAGTAGCCAGTCGCACCCAATACTCCTCAAGGCACATCATGCTATTCAACATCTTCACTACCCCTTAGCAAGGCCTCAATCTCCTCGGCAAAGCCCTTTCCTCGAAATGTCGGTGGACGAAGTTTACTCAACTGCTACAACCACAGATCTCTTGATGAATCACTAGAACTACTTTTCCAAGGGCATGGGAGATTCCGTGCACCAAGATCCGTAGTTCGGCACACATAGCCTTCCATCCACCACCTTCACGAGGCTTGGAATCCTTGACAGGGGCCTTACCCTTACAGCCACGGCCAGACATCTTGTTGGAGGAGAGGAGGAAGATACCTGAATAATAGTCAAGAGCAACAACCAGAAAACATGGAGGAAACCAACAAGTGTAGACACAACCATGCATGAAAACCTATGGAGTCTCTAGACCAGACACTCTAGGTTACTGTAACCTAGTGAATCTTGTACTCTAATACCAGATTTGTAATGACCCATGTCGCTATCAACACCAATACATTAGCCTAAATAATTTCAACATAATTTAAAACTAAATTACAGGAAATTAAAAGCTAATCAAAAGCATCTAAACTACCATGAACTTGATGTGCGACTACGAGAATCCGACTAAATGTACTAGACTCACCAAAAGCAGCATGCCTACACCTATAACCTAAAACCACACAAAAACAAGTGTGAGTGACCAGAAAGTCACCCAACTCATACCCCACGGAAAACCCAAAAAAAAAGCCAAGTTTTTCTCTTTAAAATCATTTTCGCCAAATCAACCAAGCCTTGTAAATCAGGCCCAATCGACCAAAGTTACAAATCACATTTCAAAACATTTATCTCTTTTTCTTCTGAAATTACAAGCACACGGGAAGATCATTAATATAGCAAAACTAGGCCCAATTCGCCGAAACCACCAAAGCATGTGCCACATTAGCCAAAATCTCAAACATAGGCCACATAGGCCAATGGCAAGCATGTGCCCACGCTAAGTTGTGATGCCTAATGCCAGGCAACCAACTCTGGCCACAAGTAGCCATCGAGGTGCACTGCATTGCCATGAATGCACAACCCTATGCCAGAGTAAATCCATCCCATAGTCCTTCTTCTTGGAGAACCCTCACAATGCCAACCCTCTTGGTAAGGTTATCTTGTCACTCATGACGCTACCAACCATGGGGCACGTGCACTACCATCCTGGCCACCACAAGGTACGCCCTTTGGACGTCCACCACATGGTACCCAGTCTGTGGGAGTGCCACACCTCACTAACCTTGGTACCTCAAGTCTCAGTGCCAGGAAAAAAATAAAGTATCATACCTTTGGGTCTAATCGACACCTCAAACCCACGAACCTCAATCTTAGCATTGTGAATGACAATCAAAGAGTTTCATACCTCCAAGACATGACAAACACTTGCCTACAGTCTCTTGGTCCCCATCCTCAACCTAGGTGATGCACTTGACAACCTAAGAATGTCGTCACATCGCATGGTCCATTGTATCATGGCCCACTCATAGAAAGCATGGAAAACTCTTTTCCAAATCGGGTTATATCTCTTTTGAAATTACTTTTCAAAGTCATTTTATATCTTCCAAAAATCTACAATGTCGACACACCAGGAGTCCACATAAGACCACCACTGATGGCCCACAATCCACCTCAATATAGGTAATACAAAACAATTCAGCAAAACCATCAAAATCACATTCATAATAGTACTCTAGCATGATTCAGCATACCAAATTGGATCAGTCGACCGAATTGGGCTCAAGGCACCAAAAATGGTAGACCTAAATCCAAGATGGTCGCCCAAAGAAGCTTGGTTCGGTAGATCGAAAAAAATCGATTAACCAAATTGGATCAACTATTAACACCCAAGGGTGCAAAATGATAGATCGAATGAATTTAGTCGACCAAAGTGAAGGCCAAGGGGACAATTCTGAAGCAAAAACGGCATACCGTTCAAAATCAGCATAACAAATTCTACGAATTTTGTAAAAATGACCTAGCTTTAATCCAGCTCCTCACCCAAGTTGGGACCAAGGGTGAACCTACTAGGAAAAATCCAGAAATCATGAATAAAACATGGGAGGTAGATACATGAGTTTACTCCAAATCCAAACAAACTAAACCACAATCCATGCATCATAGCCCAAGATACAAAATCACAAAGCAAGGGGGTCAAAAACGACCTAAACACGGCAATCACCATAAATGGTCATAAATGCCTCATAATTAGCCATGAATTCACAATAAATTCTTAAACATATTATACACCTAGATTTCATGCAATCCTAGGCATTTACTACATTTTTCATGCATTCTATAAGAGAGTGTGAGGTGCGTACCTCACGATGACCGCCGATGATCCTCCGGCCGACCATGTGCTCTCTGGTGATCACCCCAACTCCCAAATGTCCTCAACCACTCCTCGAGCTTCCTCGATGCCAAGGAAAAAGTCTAGAGTCTCTCATGTCGACTGAACACCACAGCTCCACCTCCACCTCCACCTCTCTCACTCTTACTCTTTGTCTCTTACTCACACTAGGGTGGAAGAAGAGAAAAGAGGGGAGAACGAGGTTGGAGGGAGGAAGGAGGGGAAAGAAGGAGAAAGAGGAGGGAAAAGTGTGGGAGGAAGTGGGGGAAAGGAAGAGGAGTAAGGTGGTGCGTGCGAGTGGGCAAGTAGAGAAGAAAGAAGAGGAAGACGGTGGGAACGGGAAGGAAGAGTGAAGGAGAAACTTTGACCCATCCACCTCCTTTTATACGCGTAGGAGGGGTTAGATACACATGCATCCACCCACAAAATGCATGCACACACATGCACTTGCACATCCTTGGCCCAACAACCAACCTTAAAGCACGATGCCAACAACACCACATACTTGCACATCCATGCACACAAGAGCACATGCACAGTGCCTCCACTAAAGGACAAGGCATAGAACAAGCCAAATAGTGGAATCAAAGCACAAAATCATAGAATTACCAAAATAACCTTGTGTTAGTAACACCCTTATTTTATAAAATTCATTAAAATGTATATTTACAATTAAATGAATTTCCAAGTGTTACACAATTGAAGGCTAGCTTTCCTTTCCACAACTTCACTCTAAATGGACAAAGTCTAGTTTCTTCCTTCGAGCCTTCGCTCTAGGTAGATGAGGTCGAGCTTCTTTGCTGGGATTCCACTCTACATGGATGGAGGCCCTGCACTCTCATGTCCTGGATAACATCCACAACTATCTTGTCCTTTTGGCTTGATATTCCTAACTATCAAGTTGACATCCTCAACGGTCAACCAATATCGCATTGTTTCAACATCACTTTGCACTTTGCATTTGCATCACATCAGCATCACAACATGTACTAGCATCATACCTCACAATGGCATTGTGCGCCAGCACTAGCATTACACTGCATCGTGTCGCATCAACATTAACATTATAAATTATGGGGGTAATGGGTCATGACTATCAAAGAATCCCATGAATAAATGACTCATAGCCAACAACAACAACATCCTTTGTGAGCTCCAGATAGGGTGTCTCTTCAACCATGAGCATCGGTCTTGTTACCTTCAACCTTACTTAATGAGGGGCATCTGTAGACACCCTCATTTTGTGGTAACATGTCAACGACTCCTCTAGAAATATTCAATCTAGTAGCATCAAAGCTCCACCCAACACCACAAAGTTACCCCAAAAAGCACCCTCCCTTAAACACCCAAGAAAACTCTTGGCCTAAACAATCGAGCTCAAGCCAAAGACCTATAACCCTGTGACGGCCCAAGCACATAATCCAAGCATGTCTATAGGGCATGGATTTCTGATGTTGTTATCCAATGTGGATTACCCATGTGGTTATCCAACACGATGCCATAGCCCAATTTCTACTGTAGAAGGGTAAACTAGACCAATCGCTTATGGACATGAATTTTGAGGCCAATCCTTGGCTCTTACGAATCTAAGGTTGTTGCTTGATGTGTTTGGACCACCATACCCCTTTTCATGAATACAAAACACAATCCCATCCTCTAAAATCAAATTCCAACCCTATATCTCACACCCAAGCCAATCCAATGGCTATTGCATAGCATTAGCACCTATAAAACACCCCCACCATCGTCCTTTGTGTGGGATCAGCAACTTGAACTCTAGCACTTGCACGTCGAGCCATGGTCTACCAATCCAAGCAAGCACCCTCTCCCCTCTAGCTTGCTAATGTCCCAATTGTATGAGAGAGAGGAAATCCCTATGAGAGTAGGAAGAGAATACCATCATGAAAGTGAGAGAGAGAGACAAAGAGAGAGCCATCATCTCAACCCTCTTCCACCATAATTCTCCCACTCCGCCTCACGTCCCACCTTCGTCATTGCAAGATAAGAAGCCATCACATCCATGAGGATCCTTGGCATGAAGCACCGCAATGAACACTCCAAGGGAAACAACTAGAGGTTCACAAGCAAGGTAAGCCCACCCACTTGGCAATGTCTCGGTTCTCCGACGGTGTATTCTTAATGTTGCTTCCTTATTGTTTTTAAATGTTTCCCATAGCTTCACTTGTTGTAATTCATGGGTTCATTTGTTCTCTATCATTTGATTTGTTTGCTGCCATGCATCCATTGCCATTTGTTTTCCTATCTTTTCCTTCCTCCCCATCACCCTTAGAGCATGCCTAGAGTGGTCCATGCCTTCAAACTCCTATAGTCTGGCCATCCACAACAAGCATGAAGGCAAGACCCATGCATGTTGTGATAGAGGTTGTTGAGCCAATCAGTATGCATTTGGTTTGATTCGATTCCATTTCCAATTATGCTTCATTCCATGATTGTATCCCTTGATTTTTATTGCCTTACTCCTTCCTGAGCTTTGTTTTGAGATTTTGTGAGCATGTACAATGACTAATGATTGTCAGAACTAGAATAGAGTTTTTGGGTGTGTCAAATGGGCATGGATACATAGCATGGTTATCTAGAACAAACCTCTAATGTGGATAACCTGTGCAAATCCCCAACCCAACCCTTGACCCGTCTCTTGCAATCACAATGGAGCACCACTAATGCTAAATGGTTACATTAGCCTTTGCTTTCAATGATTGGATTTTTTTCTACACATTTACACATGTTTGCATGGCATCTCGCATTTATTTGGCATCCACCTATGTTGTTCTTGGATGATCCTTTCGCTACACACACAAGTGGTTGAAGCAATGAGACAAACATTGTTAGGCGTACAAGGGTGCCTAACACCTTTCCCATGTGTAACAAGAGTTTTTGTCCTTTCACTACCTACAAAGACCTTGTGTGCTTCACCCATAGGAATTGGAGTCTTGCACATTGCTTCTTTGTTTCTCCATTGTTTGCATACAATTTTCCTGATCTTCCACTTTAAGTAGGCTACATGGAGACTCCTTCCTTGTCCTTTTCTGTTTCTTTTGCTTGGTGTTTTCAATTTGAGACTCGCCTGAAAGACACCACCCCTTCTGTGGCCTTTTAGCATGCATGGTTTTGTCCAGTGTGCCCTCAAGTTTCCCCGACCACCATGGCCTTAGTTGCACACTTGTGATTTTGAACTAAAAAAATTGCTAACAACAAAGTTTCCATGAAAAAGCTAGCTTTTGATTAAAAGATTTAATTCCAAAATTAGTTTTGAATCAGGACTAAGAGCTAAGTTGGTGTGATGAAACAGTGATTAAACTTATGTCATGTTGGCGTAGTGTTGGACTCAAGTGGTTTTCATTTACCTTAATTGGGATTGGCTTGACTCAATTGGGTCACATTTGACCCTAAATGTAATATCTTAAAAAACATTTCATAATGCGAGTTTGTTAGTTATGGCAGAGCTAATACTCTTGTTTAGCTCAAATTACTAGCAAATTTAAATGTTTTATGTATCAAAAACGTTTTTACGATTTTGTGAATTTTTCTATGATTTCTCGAAATTTGTACTACAACTCTGTAAACTATTGTGCAAATAATGCAGAAAGCAAGAAACATATGTAGAGCTCCCATTAGCCTCTTGTAGGACAAGCAATAGACTATGTTGCCACTCTAACAGGTAACTAAATGTCTCACCTCTGCATGAGATGACTCTTGTCACTATAACATTTTTCTAGTATTCTTAGGATTTCACATTCTCTAGATTTTTATAAAACACTTTAATATTTCATCCAAAAAAAACTATTATTTATATATATTCTTGAATATTCTAATGGGCTTTAAATATGTTTTTTAAAGTTTTCGTGAATATTGAATTAAAAATTCCAAAATTAAATATTTGATGACATTATTACTATTTATACATATATTTCAAAATTAATTTATATTTAGGAATTAAATATGAATTTATCTAATTTAAAATCAAATAATTTAATAATTAATTGCAAAAATTCAAAAAAAAACTATAATTGATTAGTTTTTGATATAGTCTCTAATTTCTGAAATTTCTAGAGTTAGTTTTGAAGGATACCTTCATATGTAATCGTTTATAATAATAATGATATTAGTAATCCTTTAAGATTAGTTATACAAAATTTTTATTATATCAAAAAAACTCTAGAAACCATAGGATGTTTTTTTCTGTATACACCCCACTATGGCTATTCAGCCCTTTCAATTTGCTTGTAGTCATCTACGCATTCCCTAACACTTGCACAAGCATTATCACCATGCTATCATTTTCACAATAAGGGTGAGCTAACTACTAAAAGTTGAAGGTCCTTAACAACTTATTTTGTGCAAAAGCTAAAAATTTCTGAAACTTGATAAACTAAGTATAATCATGAAGAACACCCTAAAGCTATTATAGAAGTCAAAACCAAGGCGAAAACCACCATTTATCCAAGCAAAATCTCATTTTGGTCATTTAAGAAAACTAGAAATCCAAGTGAAAAGATCCACTACCCAAAACAACTTTGAAAATAAAGCCCTAGAATAGTAACCCAGAATGACCAGGAGTCTATAGACTCGGCCTACGAAATAGGAACCATGAAGACTGGAGGTCTATGGATTGGGCCTATCATGGGAGAAGTTTTCAATCTTTCACAACTATTGCCTTAGCCAAACAATTGGATTAAAAGATAGGTATAAATCATGTTTTCACCTAGTAAATCAAGTAACTCAAAAAATTGACCTAATTAACACAAGTTGAGGAATAGTGTGACCATGTTGACGTAATGAAACTCACGCGATCGAGAGCATGAAAATCAATAAGGTCATGGCAAAAAAGATGAATCCAAGTAAGGACACTTGACTCAAAAAATACCAAAACAAAGCAAAAAAGATAAGGAAAAAGTGAGTCGCCACCTAGTCTACTTGGGATCAGAAGACAAGGAAAATCAAATGCAAGGAAATGCGACAAAATGCGATGCAAATGAATGTGTATGCATGTTCTATGCCTAATGGATGTAACACATTGGTCATTGCGTGCCAGAGAATGGGTAAGGACTCCTACTACGCATGGAGAAGGTGTTAGTCAATCTGTCTTGCTAACTCACTTGCTTGTGTGGCCAATGCTAATGTACGCTTGCTTATACCTAGGATGAATGCTCAATGCCATGCCCATGTGAACAAAATGTGAGGGGCGAAAGACCATGCTATCTAATACTCAACCATGCTATATGAGTTTTGGACCAAGGCACTCTCATGTTTGGTCAAAAGAACTCAATATAGTAGGCATCATCACCCTAATGGATTAACGTGTGATGGCAACAAGCATGGAGGAAAATCATGCAATGTAAGCGAAGTCACGCAATGGGCAGAAAATAGAAGAAGAAAGCATGCAATAAAATAGGTCAAAGAACTAGAAATAAAACAAGTTAGCTCTGAAACTACTCTATAACTATGGTCTGCATCGACCATTCGTGCCGACTAGTTGCGTCAATGACATGCACTGGAAATTCACGTTAACAAGTTGTGCTGTCAGGGCATGCCAGATGTTTTACAAAGATGACTAGCGAGCTCTATCATTGCACTAGTGGATATGTGGTGATCCAAACATGTAATTTGATGCTTGGGAATCATGACTGTGTGATAATGAGCTGGTCTAGAGGTTAAGTGAGAATCTAGGATGCATAGATGACTCTACCCATCTCCCACCTCCATCGTTGGGTTCGATCGATGTCTGCAACAGTGAGCTTAGGCCACAGGCACAAGGGAAACATTCCGTTGCAACTGGTGGATGGAGGGATTAGGGGTAGAAGATAGGATGTGATGCCAATACAGAAAAAAAAAAAAAATGCAACTCCCTCCGCTGTCTACACCAAGCTTCATTGGAATTCGCATGCTCAGCCAACCATGGAGACAGTAGAGAGCACTAGTGAGCATCTTGGACGAGTTGGAGAAGAGAGAGGAAGGGTGAGATGTGCCTAAACTTCCCACCACATGCTCATGGGCCAATGGCCTAGCATAGGTAGAAACCTTATCACTGGTGTTCAGGAAACATCATGCATGAATGATGGAAAATACAATGAATTCAAAGAGAAGACAAGCAGTGGAAACAATGATGCAACAATAAAACATGATAGGAAACACAGGGACGTAGGGTTGAGAAGATGCTCTTCTATGTGTGGGTGTCAATTGTCTATCCAATGAAGCTGATGATGACTCTATCAAGGTTGTCAGTGCTCAGTGGTGATGGGGGCAGACGAGGAGGACTTCAGTGGCGCTATGGATACTCGAAGAGGCAATGTAATGACTAGTTAGGTGGTTCAGTGGTGGTTAAGGCTGATGTGGTGTGATGGTGTGGTGCGATGGCCGGAATGGTTGCGGTAGTGGGTGTCTCTTCGAGATGAGGAGCTTTACAGGAGAAACCAACATGTGCTTCAGCAATGGAGAGGTGAGTGAGGTGGGCTACCAAGAGAGAGAGAGAGCTCATGTTGGAGGGGAAGATTGATTTTATAGGAGAATGTGCATGGATGTCATTGATTGTGAAATGGGATTAAGATAACTAGCTTGGATTTAATCAAATAGATTGGATTGGGATTAAATTTAGGACAAGGGGTATGATGGTCTAGCAATCTTAAGGAACACCCTTGGATCCATGGGAGCCAACAGGAAGAGGAGAATTGGTGGTCTGAATGGTTAAAAGACTAGACAACCCTCTACAATCTACTATTGACTTAGGGGACTACGCACTAGGTATTCACACTACTTAGTCATGCTAGGTATTTGTGCTACTTAGACGCACCATCTAACTACACTAACCAGGTGTGCTAATTAGATGTGCTAACTATGTGAGATAACTTGGTGGGCCAAGTTAGTGCACCTGGGCTTTTACAAACCCTCTTGGCTAGATTTTAGGCTATTTCCTAAGTGTAAGACCATCATATGGGCTTAGTCTAGTGATTTAGGGTAGGTTTGAGGTATTGGGCTAGTTTGGAGTGTGAAATGGACTTTGGGTTTGGGGAATGCCTCATCGCAAACAAAGCAAGCTTTTCCAAAGGAGTTCGTCAACAAGTGGCTGCTAAAGTAGGGTGTCTACAAATAAACTAATAAAAAAAATTAAAATACACAAAAAATAATAGTAATAAAGTGGAATCCTCTACATAAAAAGCCCAATCTATGATTAATTCACTAATCATTCTTAATCACCAGTGTGAACTATTAAGCCATGATTAACATTTCTAATTCAGGTCTAAGCTAAGTATGAGCTTAAACCTACTCTAGGGTATGCATGGCACTTATTCATGCCCTAGGAACTAGGGAATACCTTCTAAAGTAAACTCGAGCATTGAGGGTCATCAATCCTAATTTAACCTAAATTAAGGTTTTGGAATGGTAAAAAGTGAAAATAAGCCTTCTAAACATCTCAAGTAGACATTTTGAATGATTTTCGTTAGTAGTCTTTAATTGAGGTTAAGCAAAGTAATTAGACTTAATCTCACTTAAAAAGCACATTAACAACACATATCAAGATTATACTCAAATCAAAGAGAATTTCATTTAGATCATGATAACGCTCTCAAATGTTTGATCGTGATAAACTCATTTTAACCTAATCTAATTAACTCACACCTAATCACCACTATTCTCCTACAAATACCGCAGCCCCCCCTCCCCCAAACCCATGCCAAGTATTTAAAGCAGCTAAGAGAGGCCTCCCTTGAGAGGAAAAGAGATGGAAAGGTGAAGAAGAAGAGAGTGAAGAAAAAGGTTAGGTTTACTTTGTTTCCATTCATTGTTAGTCTTTAAAGAGAGTTGAGAGAGTAAAGAATAAGATGTCAATCTTGTGCTGAGATTGTTGGGTCCTCCACACTCCATGGCTTGCAAGAGAGCCGCCATATCCCTCTCCAAATATTGATAAAGGTAGGACTTTGCAAAAGTCTCTCATAGCCTTCATCTTCTTTGCTTCTTCTTTATCTATTTTCTTTCAACTTCTTTGCTTAAGGGTCACCCACATATCCACAACCATGTGCACTTAGCTCACCATATTTTCATTCCACACACACTCACACAGAAGTACTTAGCTTTTAAGTTTGAGTGGGTTTCAATTCTCCATGTGAAATCTATACCTTCTTGCATGAATATGCCTTTCTAGCTCATGAAGCTAAAGGCCTTACTTTTACAAGTACTTTTCTAGTTTTTTTAGGAGATTTTAAACCTTCTATAGCATTTGGAAACAATCCTTTCATTTCATATTATTTGTGTAACATAATCACTTCCACATGCATGTGGAACTAAACATATTTTTTTGCATTTTTCTAGTTTCTCTATCACTTACTACAATGAAGTCTTTCTAGCTCTCTAGATAAAGATTTCATCCACTTTATCAAGATCAAAGGTTGCATACAATCCCTCTATCTGTGGGGGAGGGGGGGTCCCATCTTTTATTATTGAGATCTTAGTCATTGATTAAAATACTGAAAGTTTATCCTTTCTCACTATTTTTATTGAAAAATTCAATGTCAATTCATGTAATCATTTCTCTTTAGTTTCCTTTTGATTTTAAGCATAGGTAGTCTCATCAACATAGTAGAGGTCCTCTATCAGTGGGCAAATAGAAGGCCTTCTCCTTTCGTACCTAGCAACTTGAACCCATAATCTTAGGCCACATAGATCACTTCCATAGGGTTTGTTCCTTACCCTTGTGTCTTTAACCTAGTTGGCGACTCAATGTCATTTTCTATATTATATTGTTGCTTGTGTCATTGCATTGTTCATTCATCCATCTTCTATTCTATTTCCTCGAGAAGTAGTAATAAAGGCTTCTTAGTGATTGAGTGAGAAAGCATGGTATCACATTAGCCTACTACCTTTCCAATGGAGGGATAGTAACTAAGAGAGCGGAGAGACCACAAAAAAGCCAGTGAATAAAAAAAAAAAAAATGTGGAGAGTGTCACTTGCTCAAGTGGTGCAACACTTTCAGATAATATCTTTGTTTCAAATTTTATAGAATCACATATAAGGTTTTCACATAGATATTACTATCTCAAATGTTATCTCCATATTTAAATTGAAAATAATTTTAAAATCAAATATAATCCAAATAAATCTAATTATTCACAATATTAGTTTAATTTTAAAAAGCTCCATGAAACTATATAATTTTCCAAACAACAATTATATAAAGGTAATTGTTTTAAATTTAATTTCCTTAAATTCATAATCCTAGATTTCTGTTTTGAGCCCCAAGCAACCCCAAAATATTATTAAAGTTCAAAGGATGAGTACATGAAAAGATATTGATCAAAATAGAAGAAGCCAAACCCCACACTTTTTGACTAGTCATTGACCAATCCTACTTCAAGATTGTAATGTATGGCAACCCACACTTTTCCAATTTCAAAATCCCTCTAGCCAATTTTGGTAATTCCTGTATGCCCCTATACACCATATATCCCTTTCATTGGACCTCCACATTTGCCGACAAATCAGCCAATGAATTGCCTTGACGATATTGACGCTGGCATCCCATAGTCATTGCCAATAAGCTCTGAACTACCTTCTAGTCCTTCCTTCACTGCCAAATCGGACAATCAAACTATGCCAATATGTCTATAAGGGCTTTAGAATCTGATTCTACCAAGACATGTCTAGGCTCAATGCCTACCTCCATAACCAAGAGAATGCCATCCTTCAAAGCTCGGAAATCTTCATGCATATTAGTGGAAGAGCCATAAAACTTTGAAAAACCAACAATGAAATTACCCTCATTATCTCTTATTACTCCTTGTAACGACCTAGATTTAGAAGTGGTGTTTTGGGCCAGATAATTAGGTAGGATTCAAGTATGTTGGTTGTTGGGAGCCCTAGTGCCCAATGTTGGACATGTTCTTGAGTAGTGACTTACGCTTGGATTGTAGGTTTCTAACCCATTGGTGTTGTGGTTCGGGTGTTGTGTCAGTGCTTGTAAGAGTTTTGCGGGTTTGTCTTGGGCTGTGGAGATTTGGTGGCTGGTATTTGGTGGCACGAGTCACACAGATGTGGGAAGTCACGTGGTTTGGTTATGTGTTGTGCTTCTTTTCTTCTCCTATCTCTTTTTCTTTTTTCACTCCTTTTTAGATCTCTCCTCCCACTTGCCCCACCTGTGCCTTCCTCCTCTTCTCCTTCTTCTATGCACTTCTTCCCCTCCTTCTTCTTCTTTTTCCTCTTCACGTTAGGGAGATGAGAGGGAGGGAGTTCATAGAGAGGGAGATGAGGGGGAGATTTGAGAGGTAGATCAAAGAGGGGGAGATGAACGAGAGAGAGAGATGGCCAAGAGGAGGAGGGATTACTGCAGTCGTCGAGTTTGCCATCGCTGCACCATAGTCGCGAGGTGGAGGAGGAGAGCAGCTGCTCGTTGCCGGAGAGGAGGAGGTGCATTGCTATTCGTCGCTCATTGTTGCCATGCCTTCAGTGGAGGTACACACCCCTTAGGCATCCTTTAGATTTCCAATTTGATGCCTAGGCCTATGATAGTGTGAATTGCATGCGTGTGGATGCCTAGAATGTGTGTGAGAATTTATGGTGCTTTATTGTGGCATTTATAGCAATGAGTGTGTTGTGGTATGGTTTTTTTGAGTCTTTGCGAACCTTGGCTTTGCAATTTTATTCTTGGAGCTATACTTAATGGATTGTGGTTTTGCCTAGGACAATTTGGAGTAAACTCAAGGGTCTACAACATATATTTTGGGTGTAATTATTGGTGCCTATTTTCTATGTCCACCCCTAGCTCTTACATTGGGCAAGACTTTTGTGTTTTCTATTTTAGGCCTTTTTTAATTTTAACAGAAAACCTGAGGCATGGGCCAAATGCATAGCCCAGATGCGTGGGTCTGGCAATGACTTTGTCAGTGTTTTTGGGTGTTGTTAGCTAGTGGCAACACCTTGTAAATGATTAGGATAATTATTAGAAAGGATTTAGGATTGACTTAAAATGAATTAGCAAGAGTCCACCTCGGGTGAGAGTAGAATAATAAACTACAGAACTTTGTAATTCTAAGTTCCCCCCTTTAATGGTGTAGATTGGACATTAGGATTTATTGACACAAGTCAGTAATTATCTTACACTTGGGTGCCAGAGCGTGGAGTTTTGGTTGTGGTTGCTCTATTGTGGTGCCTTTTGGGTGAGATTGACACTCAAAGGATGTTTCTGTTTGTGTTTTCTTGGGTGGTGGTCATGGGTTGAGTGTAGTGATTGTGAACCATGACACTGCCATGGTGTGCATGTTGGGCCTGACAGCGAAGCTACCAAGGCAATGCTTTATTTGAGGTATCTCGACTTTTGGTCTCTATACCACTATTGGGCACCATGGTTTGTGTGTTTCGAAGGATATTTAATGGTTTTCATTAAAGAAAGTATTGGAAATAGAAAAGCACTAATTTGAAAATGGTTTGGAAAGAGTTTTTTGGTACTTTCTGTTTACGTTGGGGACCAACAAACTGAGGCGAGTGTTCGTTGGGTCTTGGAGGTATGACACTCCTTGATTGTCGTTAACGAGGTCAAGGTTAAGGTCTATGGGTTGAGGTGTTTGTGGCATGATGGGGAGGTATGATACTCCTACTGTCGCTGTGAGCAGTAAAACTTGGGTGTTGTCAGGTGTGGAGGCAAGAGACTCTCTCTTGAGCAACGTGTCGAGGATGTCGTGAGAAGGAGTACCCTATGAGGGCTAGTGCAGGTGGGACATGTGCCCTGTAGCAAGTCGCATCCCAAGAGATAGGACTACCTTCCCAGGAAGGGTTGGCTTCGTGAGGGTTATCTTGGAGGGAGAATTACAAGATCGTGATTGCTTCTGCACAAGGTGGCTTTACCATGGTAGTGTAGACACCGTTGGTGGTGCTTTAGTGGAATACTTGTGGCCAGTGTTGTCTGCTTGGTGTCGGGCAGTTCGGCACACTATTTGTGCTTGTGGTTTGTGTAGAGTTTTTGTTTAGGGAATCAGGCTTCGGCCTAAAAGAGGTCGTGGTTTGGTGTCTATTGAGGCGTAATGTTTTTGGAGTGGTGGCTTCGTAGTTTTGGGAGTGGTGGCTCCGTGGTTTGGGAGCAGAGGCTTCATGGCTTTTGTGTTGTGTTGGTCCGGAGGTGACCATGTTATGTAGAGCAGAGAATCTGCAGTTGTGCTTTGGTGTGGCTTTTGGACTTGATTTGGTAAGAGTAGCCATCTCGAGCATGCATAAAAGGTTTTAAAAGAGAGCATGCACATGGTTTTGAAAAGGAAAGAAAAATAATGATTTTAAAGGCATGGTTTTGTGGCCTACCTAGCGGTGGTGGACTACCTTGTTTGGTGTTGCAGCATCTAGGAGGGATGCTAGTGCTTGTGAGCTCGACATTAGTAGATTGCCCTTTTGATTTGGCAGCATTTAGGTGAGATGCCTGTGTTTGCTTGCCCGCACCATAGGTTGCCGAGTTGTTTGGTGGGGTGTGTGCTGGGTAACCGTTTGAGTGATCACTCACGTGTGCTTTGTTTTGTGTGTTTTGTAAGGTGTAGGATAATATCTATTGATTGCTAGTGCATATAGGAGGATTCATGCCGCCACACAACAGGGATCTAGGTGAATGTTAGTTTAGTTTTGTTTCTGTTATTTCTTAGTTTTACTTCCTGTTGAGAGTACTTAGCCTTAGTTGCATTATTAGTGTAATTACTGGTTAATAATAAAGATGTTAAATAATTAAATGAAAATTTGTAGCTAGGTTTAGTGGCAGCGACTTAGGGGTCGTTACACTCCTCCTCCACCACCAATCCCAGGGTTACCCTTGGATGCTCCATCGACATTAAGTTTAAAATAACTCTTAGGTGGAGGCATCCACTGCACCCTAATGAATCTCTAGTCTCTGACATCTCAAACCTAAAATCCACAACTCCTGAGCATCTCCAATTCTTTGAGACTTCTACAAGGAATGCAACCCATCACCATGTTGAAATCTTTCATCCACAAATGAACTCTAAAAAGAATATTTCTAATGTGACCATTATTATTTCCGATATTCACATTATCTTTCCTTCCATATTTCCCATAGTAACACAACAACAGTCAATCTCCTCAACCAAACCACATGACTTTCGTTGTTCCTCCTAAAAATGTACCTTAACAGTTGCCCACAATGGCAGTCATTCTCCTCAGCCTAACCACATGAGTTTCCTTATTCCTCCTCCTAAAAATGTACCTTAACCATTGCCCCCAACTCCTATCTAGCTTGATACCTACACAAAATGTCCTTGTAAATATAGTCTAGCAACATTGCCCATTCCTCATCAAACAGAAGATGTAACAGGGTTTCCTTTCAAGGTGAACTATAGCAGCATGAACACTTAAATGGTAGGTGAATTCCCATGCTCATGATCTTGTCATCCGTTTGTAACCTATTCTTGAATACTCTTCATAATAAAAAGGAGACATTGGTAGGAAGAAAAACTTCCCAAATTCCGTTACCCTACTGAGTTATAGGTTTTTCTTTACCAATAGAATATTTCCTTGTCCCAGCAAATTGATCCACATCTTGATTGAATTGGTAATCACCAGAAAGAATGTCTTCCAAAATCACCTTAGGTAGAGATAGAACATGAAGCAAATTCATATCCTTTAGAACCTCTTTAATTATTAGTTGAGGATAAATGGCCTTCATATTAGCATAGGATGCAATGGGTCCTTTATCCATCTACTTATGATACCAAAAATTAATGTTTCCTTTGGCAATAGCCCATGAGATACTAAACTTCATCATGTTCCAAGCTTTCTAAATATTCTTCCATCATGTAGGCCCCTTTATATCCCTCATATGCTTAGCCATGTCACCCTACTTGCCTTCATAAAATTAGCCCAAAGAGAAGCAAAAGTGTTGAGTCTCCAAGCCAATTTCTTTCTCAGAGACAACATAACATCAGATAGCCTCTAGACTCCCAATCATCCTTAAGCTCTAGTGGAAGTCACATTCTCCCATGACACCAAATGTCTCCTATGATGATTATCGACATCATGCCACAAAACATTTGTTATAGCTCTATTCATCTTCTCAGAAACGACACCAGGCACATCAACAACTAACAAAGCATGACTAGGAAGACTCGAGAGAACATGTTTAATAAGAGTCCATCTGCCCCTTGGTGATAATAGTTTGGAGCTCCAACCATAAATTTTACTTAAAACATTATTAACAGTATTCTTAAAATAAATTTGCTTAACCAAGCCTTTGAAGATAGGACATCCCAAGTAGGTAAAAGGTAAACTCCCTTGCATGAAATTGGTGATTTTGCCAATCATCCTAATTCTATAACTCGACATGTTCTTGGACATTAGAAATTGACTCTTATCTGCACTAATCAGTTGTCTAGAGGCTTTCTGATATGCTGAAAGGAAATTCATTAAGTGCTTCACTGAGCTTTACCTTCCATTAAGAAAAATGAGAATTTCCTCTAAGTATAAAGAGTGTGACACCACCAAGCATCGATTTAGAACATGATAAGGTAAGACCTCTCGTCTATCAACAAGTTGAGATATGCCTCTACTAAGAACCTCCTCAACCAATACAAACAAACAAGGAGATAATGGATCTCCTTGTCTCAGTCCCCTTGTACCAATGAAGAACTCAAAAGATGTGCCATCAATGAGAATAAAATAGGAATTGTGAGAGATACACTACTTGATCAAACTAACCCACTTATCTACAAAACCAAATTTCTTCAATACTGCATATAGAAAATTGTGATCTAGCCTATCATAGGCTTTTTCCATATCCAACTTAAGAATCAAGTTTTACCCTGGAAATCTAGCATCCAAACTTTGAACCAATTCTTCAGTAAGAGCCACATTGTCATGAATGCTCCCACCTAATATACAAGCTCCTTGTTCTCTAGAAATGAGTTTAGGAAGTAGAATTCCCACCTTTTTGGTTAGGATCTTGGAGATCACTTTACAACTTACATTGCAAAGACTAATTGGTCTAAGATCAGTTAACTATTGCACCTCATCCTTTTTAGGAATTAAAGCAAGGAAGGTAGCTTTTCATGCTCTAGGGAAAGGAACCTCGTTAATGAAGGCTATTATAGCAGAAATCAAATCATTGACAATGATATTCCAGCAAGTCTTGAGAAAACATGCTGTAAATCCATCTAGACTAGGTGCATGGTCTTCCTCAATAGTAAAAACAACATCTTTTATCTCTTCATAGCTAAGAGGCCTACATAACATGCTATTACCATCACTAATGATAGTTGGTGTGATAGTGTCCAAAAGAGATGAATGAATATCACAATTCTCAGCAAATTGAAGCTTCCTATAGAAGGTTGTAGCCTTAGTCTTCAGAGCATCCATAGAGTTTTGAAATTTTGGGTTACCAAGCAATGTTGATGAAATGTTGGTCCTCCTTCTTTCCTTAACCATGGCATTAAAAAATTTTGTGTTTTTATCTCCTTCCAAAAGCCAAGTAATCTTAGGCTTCTGTCTAAAAAAGATTTCATACTAAATCTCAGTCATTAGGAACTTTCTCCTAGCTTCCATCAAATTTTCCCAAACATCTTCATCCCATTGGTTTTGCAAACATTGATCTAGGCATTCTATGTTACTAATCGCTTCTTCATGTTTCTTGGCAATGTTACCAAAACAATTGCAGTTCCTGTCTTTGAGAAAACATTTCAGAAGCTTGAGTTTCAAACTAAAATAAAATGGAGAACATGAAGACACTTTTCCCTTCCAATGAGAAGCAAGAAAATCCATAAAACCTAGATGCTTAGTCCACATAGATTGTGACATCTAGGCCTGATTATCGATTTTTAATTGTAATATTGTATAAGTGGTTTATTAATGGATAATCTGTTGTATCTTAGATGTATGAGAGTTTGGTATGCTTTCTGTGCACCTATTTGTGTTTTGGAACCAATGTGGGGTCCGATTTGAGGATGCACAGTTGCTTCGATTTGCATACCAATGTTTTCTTCTTTTTCTTTCCTTCATTCATCTCTCTCTCTCTTCTCTCTCTCCCTCACGACCCACAATCCCCATCTTCTTTTTCTTCATCCCCTTCCCCGACCCATGGCACCATGAGACAGCAGCCCGTGCCTTCCCGTCCTCTCCGATGTGATGGGAGACCAGCACAACGTGGAGGACGAGGAGATAAAGAGGAGCTAGGGCAAGCGGAAGGGAGGCGGATCTGAGATAGTAGGAAGGAGAGGTGGAGTAGTGCGCAAGTTGGAGGTGGTTATCTGTGTGGTTTGCAGGTAGAGGAGTTTCACTAGGGCTACGCTGGAGAGCGAAGAGACTCACTGGAGTTAGGGAGGCTCGTAGGAAGAGGTACGCGGCTTCTCATCTCCTCCGTTCTCTCCTTTTAACATAAGGAGTTAAATGCATGAAAATGGTGTAAAATGCATGTAAAATCATAGAGAAATAGTGGAATTTATGAGAATGAGTTGAATGGCTTGAAAACATAGATATCGTGTGATTAGGATGGAAATTGATAGGGTTATGCAAGATTTTTGGATGAAGGCTACAGTAGTTGTTTTTGAGCTCCATCCCTTTGTGTTTTTCGTGTGGATTGTATAGTTAGTGGATTGACGAATCGTTTGTGGGGTTTTGTAGTAGACTCAAGGTTCTAGACCCCATGATTTACTAGCATTTTATGGTACTTGTTTAAGGGGTCCACTGGAGGCTCCCAGTTTTGGCAAATGTGTTGGCTGAAACAGGGGAGGTGCCCTGAACTTGGGATGTTAAAATGTGAATTTTAATGAATGTTAAATGGTTTTAATGGTATGGTGGGTTTATATGAATGTTGTTTCCCCATGTAATGACATGGAGGCATGTGGAACCCCAAACAAATGGATTTGGGTGTGGTTTTGGGTTTTAGACCCTATAAATGAATGAAAAAGATGGTTTTATGTGGTTTTGGGCATGAGACCCAATTTATGATTTTAAGCATGGTTTTCATGGCTTGAGTTGGGACCCCAGTGGAGGGTCAAGTGTGGCAAGGAAATAGAGTCCTGCAACGAAAAGAATGGAATGGAATGGAAAATGGTTTTGAAAGGAAATTCAAAGTGTTTTGAAATGGAACACTGATAATGTGATTGCCGAGCTCATAGTGGTGTAGGCTTAGCCTGGGTTTTCATACCTAGTTGTTCGGGTCACCGACGGTGTAGGCTGAGCCTGGGTCGTTGTAGCTAGTTGTTCGGGTCACCGAGCTCGTAGCAGTGTAGGCTGAGCCTGGGCTTTTGAGTCTAGTTGTTTGAGTCACCGACGGTGTAGGCTAAGCCTGGGTCATTGGGCCTAGTTGTTCGGGTCACCGATTGGGGTGTCAGACTGAGACGTATCCCCGTGCACTTATGAAAATGTAATTCAGGACGATTGGCTGGGGCGGTGACATCCCGCACGGGGAATTTCATCGCGGCAGTGCAGGAAGGTAGGGGAAGGATGTCCTCGCCTACTGCTTGTGTGCCTAGTTACCCCTGATCAAGGTAACAACAGCAAAGAAAAATGGAAATGAATAAAGAAAAGGAATGTGATTTGGACAGGATTGGACTGATGAAATGGTCCTAAAATCATAAAAAGAAATGATGATGTTTTAACCAGTTGCCAGCCAGTGTTTATGATTTGGTTTTGAGCCCAATAGGGCATTGTTTTTTAGGCTTGATCTGGTCAGAAATGTGAATTTGAAAGTGTGTTTTGGAAAGAAATCCCAAGTATTGAAAAGATATGTTTTGGAAAATGAAATCCAAGAGTTTTAAAAGAAAATGCAAGGGTGTGGTTTTGAAAGAAAAAGTGGTTTTGGAATAAATTTCCAAAATGTTTTGAGAAAGGAAAAGAGTCATGGCTTTTGAAAAGGGTTTGGAATTGGGATTGAATTCCCAAGTGATTGTCTAATAAAAAGAAAGGATGATTTTCAAAAAGAGAAAACTAAGTTTTGGAAAATGATAAGAAATGAGTTTTACGATTTTACCGAGGTCTCATGGTTTGTATGTTTTAGGGCACATATTGGGTGACTTAGATGTCACTCACGCGTGCTTATTTGGTCTTCAAGTGCAGACAGTATGCAGCCAAGTTCCAGTGCAGGAGTTGGAGCTTCTAGCTGCACATTGTGATCCTGAAGGTGAGCCTTAGTTACAGTTATTTGATGTTTCTATAATTAGTGTAATTATGCTTGATAGTGTGTTTTGGTAGCGTACACGGGATCGAGGCGTTACGGAGTGGTATCAGAGCTAAGGTTACACCTAGAGAACCGGCTTTGTGATGTCCGGTCTAGTGGCTCCCTAGGACTGCACAATAGTGAGTCGTGCACTTGAAACTTTAGATTATTGTGTTTTGTGGTGCTGGCAGGAAGATGTCTCGCCGAGGCCGTAGTCGTGGCAAGACCCCTATACCTAACTCCGAGACGGGAGAGGGTAGTGCCTGGAGGGGGATGAGGCGAGAGTTTGGCGAGATGATGTGGGGTTTCGTCCAGTCCTTTTGCAGCAATAGTAGCAAGGATGAGGCGAAGAAAGACCCATGGATCAAGCAGTTCCGCCAGCTTGGCACATCGACTTTTGATGGGCGCGGCACTCCTGAGGAGTGTGAAACTTGGCTCTTAGAGTTGGAGAAGATCCTTGAGGAGATCGAGTGTCCAGCAGAGAAGTGGGTCTGGATCGCAGCTTTCCATCTCAAGGGTGCTGCGGATCAGTGGTGGAGGACAGTGCGCCGCACCAAATTCCCGAACGCGGACCTACTGATGATCTCTTGGGATGAGTTTCGAGAGGTGTTCTATGAGAGGCTTTTCCCTAAGCATGAGAGGGATAAGTTCGACAGAGAATTCAGGAACCTGAAGTAGGGTAGCCTGTCAATGGCTGAGTATGAGTCGTCCTTCCTTCGGCTAGAGCAGTTCTCTCAAGATGCAGTTTCTGAGAAGAACAGAGCCAAGAGATTTGTAGAGGGACTGAATCCTGTGCTGAGATCCAGAGTTATTGCTTTAGATGCCAGACCTTAGCAGAGGCTGTTGAGCTTGCAAGCCACTATGAGGATGATTGTAGGTTGTTTCAGGAGGAGTATCCCAAGAAGGAAAAGGGGAGAAGGTCTATCTCTCGACCTTCTGTTTCTCGACCATCAGCGATGGGAGCGCCAAGTTTTGGGAGCTCTGGTAGCTCTAGGAAGAAGCGGAAGCAACAACCTACGTCTGGTAGAGAAGAGAGTATGGGTTTTAGCCATGCTGGGTCTAGTTGTGGCACACAGATGGGACCATGCCATGCTTGTGGCAAGATGGGGCATATAGCGGCACAATGTTGGCATAGGCAGAGGAATTTGGACAGAGTAGTCTGCTATAACTATGGGAAGTCCGAGCATTACCAGAAGGACTGTCCCAGTCAGCCAAAGCCAACAGGAGATGCGCCTCGTCAGTCTACTATGGGGAGAGTGTTCTCAAGTGCTGCACCAGATGCTGGCCCATTTGGAGATGTGGTGGAAGGTGAGAATTAGCACAACTGATTTTGATAAGTCCTATCCTGTAATAATAGATCCTATGTGTAATTGACACTATTTCTCAATAAAATTATGGTTATGGTGTGTTGATTATAGGATCTTTCCTTGTGGCTGATCGAATGGCCCGAGTCTTGTTCGACTCCGGGAGTTCATTTTCTTTTGTCTCCAAGCCGTTTTCTCTGAGATTGGGACTAGGCCAGCCAGGTTGGCATTCCAACTAGATGTGGTCACTTCATTGGAAGAACACAGTGTAGCGTGGAGGTATCTGAGACCAGTTGATATTCAGTTGGGGGATAAGAATTTCCAAGCCAGCTTGATCCTGATGGATATGTAGGATTATGATGTTAACTTGGGAATGGATTGGCTAGCACAGCATTAAGCTGTGATAGATTGTGCAAAGAGAAGAATTTTGGCAGAGTGTCCATGCCAATGCTGGTGTATGGTCCATGGCACCAGACCAGGTGAGCCTAGGAAAGTGATTTCTGCTCTCAAGGCCTATCATCATCTGGCGAGAGGTAGTGTGGGCTATTTGGCTTGTGTGGCAGTTTCTACTTCTCCTGTGGTCAGGATTCAAGACTTGCCAGTGTGAGGGAATATCTCGATGTTTTTCCAAAGGAATTGCCTGGAATACCACTACACAGGGAAGTGGAGTTTGTGATTGATCTGGCACCGGGATCAGGTCCTATTTCCAAAGCCCAGTATAGGATGGCACCTGCTGAGTTAAGGGAGCTCTAGAATTAGCTGCAAGAACTGATGGATAAGGGATTCATTTGTCCCAGTGTTTCACCTTGGGAAGCACTGGTTCTTTTTGTGAAGAAGAAGGATGGTTCACTTCAGCTCTGTATAGATTACCGGATGTTGAACCAGATCACTGTTAAGAACAAGTATCCACTGCCCAGGATCGACGATTTGTTTGACCCATTGCATGGGGCTTCGGTGTTTTCCAAGATAGACTTGAGATCTGGATACCATCAATTGAGGATTAGTGAGCCAGATGTGTAGAAGACAGCATTTCGCACCTATTATGGACATTATGAGTTTTTGGTTATGCCATTTGGGTTGAAAAATGCTCCAAATGCCTTTATGGACATGATGAATTGGGTGTTCTGGCCCTTGGACCAGTTTGTGGTTATTTTTGTGGATGATGTTTTGGTGTATTCTCTGGATGCTCAGACCCACTGGAGGCACTTGAGGATCGTATTGGAGACGATGAGGCAGCATCAGCTTTATGCCAAGTTCTCCAAGTGCGAGTTTTGGCTGGAAGAGGTGTCTTTCCTTGGCCTGGGATTGGCAGTGCGAGGAGAGCTTTAATGAGTTGAAGGCTCGTTTGGTATTGGCCCCAATTTTGACATTGCCCTCTAGGAGTGGCGGTTTTACAGTCTACAGTGATGCCTATAGGAATGGTTTGGGGTGTGTGCTGATGCAGCACGGTAGGGTGGTGGCGTATCCCTCGCGGCAATTGAAAGATCTTGATAAGAATTATCCCACCCATGATTTATAGATGGCTGTTGTTGAGTTCTCCTTGAAGATTTGGAGGCATTATCTATATGGTGAACAATTTGAGGTGTACACAGATCATAAGAGTTTGAAGTACATCATCACTCATAAGGATTTGAACCTGTGATAGAGGCACTGGGTGGAGTATATCAAGGATTATGATTTCAGTTTGTCCTACCACCTAGGGAAGGCTAATGTGGTTGCTGATGCTCTAAGCAAATGCACTCATGTCGTGGCTAGTCTGATAATCCATGAATGGAAATTGTTAGAGGAACTAATGGAGTGCATGCCTTGGAGACAGTCTCAGGGACCAGCCCGAGTAGTGCTAGTTAATTTGTTTGTTCACTCGAGGATGATCGAGGCGATTGTCAAAGCTCAGCAATATGATTCTTTTGTGTCTGATATATGGAGGAAGTTGGAAGCTGGTAATGCCCCTCATTTTTCAGTAGGGGTAGACGGTGGGTTGAGGTATGATATGAGATTATATGTACCTCAGATAGAGGAAATCAAGAACAGTTTGTTGGATGAAGCCCACCGCTCTAGATACTTTATTCATCCAGGTAGCACCAAGATGTATAAAGACCTGAAGAGGAACTTTTGGTGGGCTAGGATGAAGAGAAAATTGCTGAGTATGTGGCGAAGTGTGCAACCTGCCAGATGGTGAAGATAAGGCACCAGAAGCCCAAAGGGACTTTGCAGCCCCTGGACGTTCAAGTGTGGAAATGGGAAAATGTGTCGATGGACTTTGTGACGGGTTTGCCACGTACTCGAAGAAAGAATGATACTGTGTGGGTGATAGTGGATCGCCTTTCAAAATCGGCACATTTCATGCCAATGAGGGTGAATCTTCCTTTGGAAAAACTAGTAGAGTTGTATGTGGCTGAGATTGTGAGGTTGCATGGTGTCCTAGTGTCTATTGTGTATGATAGAGACATGAGGTTTACATCGTGATTCTGGGGAGCTCTGCAGGAGGATTTTGGCATAGTGTTGAATTTTAACACTGCTTTCCACCCCTAGATGGGTGGCCAGACAGAGAGGACCATCTAGACACTAGAGGACATGCTGTGGGCCTGCGCCTTAGACTTTGGTGGTAGCTGGGAGGATCATTTACCTCTGATTGAGCTTGCATACACTAACAGTTACCATGCTAGTATAGGTATGACACCATACGAGGCATTGTATGGCAGACCTATAGGACACCCACTTGTTGGAGTGAGGTGGGTGAGAGATAGTTAGTTGGGCTCGAGATCGTACAACAGTACGAGGGCAAGGTGGATCTAATCAGGAAGAGGTTGTTGTCTACCTAGAGCCTGTAGAAGAGCTATGCAGATAGGAGGCGGAGAACTCTGGAATTCGAGGTAGGAGACTTCATTTTCCTGAAAGTGTCACCAACCAAGGGTGTAATGCGGTTCGGTAGGAGAGGCAAGTTGAGCCCTAGATATATCAGACCGTATCAGATTACCAAGAGGGTTGGTGTGGTGGCTTACAGACTAGATCTGCCTCTAGATTTGGTGGGTGTACACAACACCTTGTGTGTCGATGTTGAGGAAGTGTTTGGCCGACGCGTCCCTGGTGATACCAGTGCAGCCAGAGGAGCTGTAGGAGGACTTGGCTATGGTTAATAATGCAGTTCAAATACTGGATGGGAAAGAGCAAGTCCTTAGGAATAAAGTGATTCCATTTGTGTTAGTTCAGTGGCAACACTATGGTACAGAGGAGGCTACCTGGGAACGTGAGGTGGACATCCAAATTCAGTACCCCTACTTGTTTAATTAGAGCTGAATTTCCATGGAGAAATTCTTTTAAGGGGGTTAGGATGTGACATCTGGGCCTGATTATCCATTTTTATTTGTAAACCATGTGATTAATTGTAATATTGCTTAAATGGTTTATTAATGGATAATCTGTTGTTTCTTGATTGTGTGAGCTTGTGGTTGGTCTTCTGTGCACTTGTTTGTGATTTGGGAGCAATGTGGAGTCCGATTTGAGGGTGCACAGTCGCCTTGATTTGCGTGCCTATCTTTTGTTCCTTTCTTTTCCTTCGTCTTCTCCATCCTTTTCCTTCCTCTCATGAGCCCGCACATTATTTTTCCCCCCATCTCCTTCCCATCCTCGACCAGTGCCACCAGTGACACTAGTCCATGCCTCGCCATCTCCTCCGATGCGATGGGCGGCCGGAGCGACGCGGGTGGAGAAAAGGATGAAGGGAGGCCGCGTCATGCGAAGAGAGGAACAGGTGATGGAGAGAGGAGAAGAGGAAGAATAGCGGCGCATAACCGAGGAGGTGAGGTGAGCCTAGTGTGTTCCATCAGCAGAGGAGGTTTGCTGGAGTACGGGGAGAGTCGCGGGGTGGCTGAGCCAGGTGTGCGACTCCTTTCCCTTTCTCCGTTTAGTTTTATTATGCATGGGTTAATTGCATGAAAATTAAGAGAAATTCATGTTAGATTGTAGAAAAATCATGAAATGATTGGGAATGTGATGTATAGCATGAGAATGTAGAGATCATGCGGTTAGGATTGATGTTTGTGGGGAAAATGTGATTTTGGGGTTGAAGGCTACAATAGTCGTTCTTGAGCCCCTTCCCCTTGTGATTTTTGTTTGAATCGTGTGGTTGATGGTATCATGAATGGTTGGAGGGGTTTTGAAGTAGACTCAAGGGTCTACGCCCCGTCATTTTATGGAAATTTTTGATGCATGTTGTCGGGTCCGATCGGGACTCCCACTTGGGGTAATTTTTCACTACCCAGAAAGGAGTGTGCCCTGTCTGCAAGGAATTCGGTATACCGAATTTATTCGGTATGCCGAAATCCTAGAAGATTAAGTCAGAACCCAAGGTTCGGTAGACCGAAATTTCACGGTCGACCGAAATAGGGGGTTTTGGCATACCAAAAATTTTCGGTATACTCAAACAAGGAATTTCGGCATACTGAATTGAAAATTCAGTATGTCGTTTTTGCCCTGAACTTGGGATGTTAAAATGTGAATTTTAATGAATGTTAAATGGTTTTAATGGTATGGTGGGTTTATATGAATGATGTTTTCCCATGTAATTACATAGAGGCATGTGGAACCCCAAACAAATGGATTTGGGTCTGGTTTTGGGTTTTAGACCCTATAAATGAATAAGAAAGATGGTTTTATGTGGTTTTGGGCATGAGACCCAATTTATGATTTTAAGCATGGTTTTCATGGCTTGAGTTGGGATCCCAGGGGAGGGTCAAGTGTTGCAAGGAAATAGAGTCCTATAACAAAAAGAATTGAATGAAATGGAAAATTGTTTTGAAAGGAAATTCAAAAAGTTTTGAAGTGAAACACTGATAATGTGGTTGCCGAGCTCATAGAGGTGTAGGTTGAGCCTGGGTTTTCATACTTAGTTGTTCGGGTCACCGACGGTGTAGGCTGAGCCTGGGTCGTTGTACGTAGTTGTTTGGGTCACCGAGCACGTAGCGGTGTAGGCTGAGCCGGGGCTTTTAAGCCTAGTTGTTCAGGTGAACGACAGTGTAGGCTGAGCTTGGGTCATTGAACCTAGTTGTTAGGGTCACCAACTAGGGCATCAGACAAAGACGTATCCCCGTGCACTTTTGAAAATGAAATTGAGGCCGGTTGGCCAAGGCAGTGACATCCCGCATGGGGAATTTCATCACCGCAGTGTAGGAAGGTAGGGGAAGGATGTCCTCGCCTACTGCTTGTGTGCCTGATTATCCCTGATCAAGGTAACAATAGTAAAGAAAAGTGGAAATGAATAAAGAAAAGGAATGTGATTTGGACAAGATTGGACTGATGAAGTGGTCTTAAAATCTTGAAAAGAAATGATGATGTTTTAACCAGTTGCCAACCAATGTTTATGATTTGGTTTTGAGCACAATGGATCATTGTGTTTTAGGCTGGATCTGGTCAGAAATGTGAACTTGAAAGTGTATTTTGGGAAGAAATCCCAATTATTGAAAAGATATGTTTTGGAAAATGAAATCCAAAAGTTTTAAAAGAAAATGCAAGGGTGTGGTTTTGAAAGGAAAAGTTGTTTTGGAATAAATTTCCAAAATGTTTTGAGAAAGGAAAAGAGTCATGGCTTTTGAAAAGGGTTTGGAATTGGGATTGAATTCCCAAGTGATTGTCTAATAAAAAGAAAGGATGATTTTCAAAAAGAGAAAACTAAGTTTTGGAAAATGATAAGAAATGAGTTTTATGGTTTTGCCGAGGTTTCGTGGTTTGTATGTTTTGGGGCGCGTATTGGGTGACTAGGATGTCACCTACGCGTGCTTATTTGGTTTTCAGGTGCAGACCGCATATAGCCGAGTTTCAGTGCAGGAGTTGGAGCTTCTAGCCGCACATTGTGATCCTGAAGGTGAGCCTTAGTTACAGTTATTTAATGTTTCTGTAATTAGTGTAATTATGCATGATACTGTGTTTTAGTAGCGTGCCCGGGATCAAGGCATTACATCAAATGTGGGTTGGGACCATCTAGACTCCATCTGGTGGTCTAGAAGAAAATGGAAAAGGGTGGCCTTGAATCTGCCTATTAGGATCGGAATTCAAAGGCAATGGGGTGTGTGACCATGCCGGTGGAACCCTTACGCGGCTCTCCTCCTACCGGGTGTGTGGAAGAACATGAGGAGACCCTATATGGTCACGACGAAGATGGTGAATTCGAGGGAAGAGAGTAGACTAGGAAACACCAAGGGAAGATTAAAAGGATAAGGAATGGAGTCACCACCTAGTCTTTTAATGGAAAGACGAGGAAAACCAAGAAGCACAAGAAAATCGAGAAGCAAATAAGATGCAGAATGTTTGTGTGTGCTCCGTGCCTAATGGACAATGTAGAAATGAATGCGGGTCAGAGAAAGGGTAAGGATTCTGGTTACGCATGGGGAAGGAGTCAGGCACCCCCATGAGCCCAAGAAAACTCGGTCTTTCTAGGTTTCTCTATTGTCAATGATCTATGGATGTATGCTTACTTATTCTATATGCTCATGCTAAATATGACTGAAAAACATGCCAAATCAAAGTAAAGAAATGAAACTAAGGGAAAAAGTTAATCTGAGGGTCAAATGTAGGCATGGAGCTTGTCGTTTTACTGTACGCCCTTAGACGATGAAGAAAATCGTGAAAATCGAGATATTCTTGGAAAGCGTCTCGCAAATCAGCAGAAATTCGAATAAATCTAAGAAAATCAAAAAGGGGGAAATAATCCTCATTTCGGGACCATGTCAGCTTTGTCAAGCCTTTTACAGTACGCCCTTGGGCGATGGAAAGCCAAAACAAATCTAAAGGCAAAAACCAGGTGAAAACCAAGCTCGGAACAAACTAGAAAAGTGTACGTGAAGCAGAGAAGGAAAGGCATGAACACTTGTGCGAAAAGATGTGAAAAGATATGCAAAATGCAAGTGAGTGTAAATAGTGAGATTTCTAGGGGCCTTTGTGCAAAAAAACCCAAATTCTGATTAAAACTGATATTCTGAAGCCCAAATCATCAAAAATATATAGGGAAACACATTCTATGCAATTATGAAGAAATCTAGGATCAAATGTGCAAAAATGTGCAATCATAGTCAAAATGAAGTTTCCTATGGGTTAAAATGCAATTTTACCACTAAAACAAGCATTTAAAACAATTCCGTGGAAATTTAGGGTAAAAATGCAAGAAAAATGATTCAAAAAGTTTCAGGGGTAAAACAATCATTTTACCCTAGAAATAGGCATTCAGAGTAAAATAAGTGAAGTATAGGGGCTAAACTACAAATTGCCTAGTAGAATAAAGCATCTAGAAGAATTCCAGAAGAAATGGAGGGTCAGAATGCAATTTACCTAGAGAAAACATGCCTCGGAAAAATTTTCAAAATCTTATGGGGCTGAAGTGCAATTTAACCAGCAAAAACAACATCCTAGATGATTTCAGAAGAATGCAAGGGCTTAAATGCAGATTAACCAGAAAAATGAAATTTTAGAAAGATTTCAAGAAAGCTTAGGGTCTCTTATGCAAAATTCTTGAATAAAATGCATTAAAAGAAAACTTGAGGGCTTTTGCTAAAGTTTAATGCTTGGAAAACATTATTTTAAATGTTCAGGGGGACAAATGCAATATTTTTAGTGAAAACGTTTTTCTAATGATTTTGGATAAATGACTGGAGGACATATATTTAATGAAAGGACCTACTTGTAATACAAAAAGGATCTGAATGTAAGAAAAGAAAAGATTCAGAAGTTTATTAAAATAAATGTTTTAATTTGTTTTTTAAAAAGGGAAAAAAGAAACGACGGCCACCGGCATTGGAGCTCTGCTGCCGTCGACCGGCCGGGGGGGGGGGGGGGGACCCGGGGTTATA